>JAVTVY010028712.1:0-13265 GCA_036873755.1 Hanleya hanleyi
GGACCGCGACAATAGCCTGAGGTGTTTGCGGTGTTTTATGTCCGCTCAGCGGACCGTGTCTATAGCTTTTTGCGGTGTTCGAGGTTATGGTCTATTTATGGAGCCATACTTATAGCCCGAAGGTGCGGTGTTCATCGTCTATATATAGAGCTCTACCTATAACCCGGAGGTGCGGTGTTGTAGTTCAACGTCTGTTCACCGAACCGTGGCTATAGCGTGAGAAGTGCTACGGTGCTCCATATCTTTTCAGCGGGCTGTGTCTATAGTTAGCAGTGGAGCGTGACTAATGAAAGCAGGCGGCTAATTCGGGACCGAAGTCGCATTGATTCCTATGTTGATAGTGTTGAATGAGGCATGAAATGCGTAAATTCCTCAGTTATGCCCCTAGGGTGTCCAACTTTCGTTTCGTTTTTTTTTTGTTTTTTTTTGACGGCCGATTTTGGTCAAATTTTCTATAAATTACCCATGGCGATATCTCGGGAACTAAGACGGATAGAGACTCGCGGCTTACGGCGTATTCCTCTCGTATTGGTGTACAATAAAGGTCCTATACAATTTTATCGCCCGACGGTAACTTTCGCCGCAATTAGACGATAATCGGTGTCACGTGATTCGGCCATTTCTCGAGAAATAAACGACACACGTGCACGCGGTTTGCGGCGTTGTATTCCTCGTGTCTAGGTCTACCGTAAAGCTCCTATACGCATTTATCGAATCTCGGTAACTTTCGCCGCTATTCGGGTGCGCATGCGTGGTGGTGTTGGTGATAGTCGTGGTGGTGGCCGTGGTGGGCGTGGTGGTGGTAGTGGTGGTCGTGGACAGTATATACCCGTTATCGCTTTTTTCTACATTTAATATGTATTTAGCTACACACGTTTCAGAGCTATCGGACATGTCTGAACACGCTTCATAGAACTAGCATTGGCGTATTAGGATAAAAGAGGAGGAGGTGAAGGATAAAATACAGACAAACCAATACGAAGATTACAAAATAAACGCTTTATTCATCAACTTATAGCACTGTTTTACAAATAAAGAGAGAAAACTGCTTTGTTGTGGCTATCATTTCGACATCTAGCCTTCCATTCAATGTTTATCTACAAATATTTCTACTAGGGTCTTTACTCGGAGTCCTCGCTCTCACCGTCATCAATCAACTTATCGAATAAGCATTTCCGCATCTTAATCGTCTGTTTGAGTGCTTCCTCGTAGTCTATGTCGTATACCGTTTGCAGACGCCTCGTTGTTTTCAAAATCTCGTTATGAATATAATCAGTTTGTAGCTTTTGTATGTTCACGAGGAGATTGCAGTATTTTTGACGTAAAGTCTTCATCATCGTTGGAATACAATCCTCCATAGCACTTGCACCAGACACATCCTCGTCGTAACCTTGGCTTGTATATCGCTGTTTTCTCTCGTCAATGTCAACCTTACAATCTTTCGCGATAGGTTTACCGAGCATGCTTTTCCACACGTTATATTTGACCCGTTTCCGCAAGTGGGTAGGTTGATCTATTTTCCCAGGATGGTTGAGTTCGTCATCTGAAGGGTAGTTTCTCTTTCGTCGTTCCATTTCATTCCCGTTCTATGGATCATCTGCCTCTGCTGGGACTCGTCATCATTTTCATTCCGTTTGAACCACGGCGCATCCATCCTCGTATATAATCCCTCTCCCACTTGTTCATTCCTCTTAGCGAACCATGCTGGATCTTGAGATGGTATGCGTTGAATTTGAGTTGATGGATTATGAATTGAGGCTAGACGAGGTGGCAGTTGTTGTCCCTCTTTCACGACTTCCTCATCGCCTGATATTACATTGGTAGACAGTCTGTCCTTTTCCGCTGTATGGGGTTTTAAATCGATGAACAGATATCCGTACGGACGAGATGTGGCTTCGTGAAATTTTGTCATGAAATGTGTCGTATCCCGAGGAAAGATCCGTCTCGCTAACGTGCTAATTTGCTGTCTATCAATAGGATTATTGAATAGAACGAAATACTGGCAGTTTAGCGTGATATCTCGAGATGCCTTGCCTTGAGGGAAGAGATTCTGAGTCAAATAAATTATGGACAAATTTCTGTGATGGGACCCTTTGGTGAATAGGTCGGCAACTTTCGAATTGTCCTTGGCCGCACTCATCAGGTCATCTAGCACTACCACGTTGGTCTGCTCGGAATCGAAGTAATACTCTTCGCCGATGTCATGAGGAATTTCTGGGACGAAGCTCACATTCTGTAATTGCGTATTCTCGTACGCGGGCTGCCATTGGCTATACCACCATACAACGCGTGTCGGAGCTGGGTTTGCCACACCTTGCTCTAAGAACTTCATCACCCAGGACGTCTTGCCACATCCCGTAGGGCCGCTCACCGTCATCGTATAGGGTTGCTCTACTCCACTTGGTTGAACTATAGCGGGATTCCGTGGTGTCTGTTGGCCGTGTTTGCATTGAATGTGTCTGAGCATACTATCGCGACGAGAGAAGGTTCTCTGACAGAAATTACACGTCCACGACATGTTGATTAGTCAACCAATACAAATAGACTGATGAGGGAAACGCTTTAATCCCTATATATAGACGCCACCACCACCGCCACGACCACCAACACCACCACGACCACCACCACGACCACCACCAACACCACCTATATATAGACGCCACCACCATCGCCACGACCACCAACACCACCACGACCACCACCAACACCATGGTGGCGTCTATATATAGGGATTAAAGCGTTTCCCTCATCAGTCTATTTACCACGACTATATACTGTCCACGACCACCACTACCACCACCACGCCCACCACGGCCACCACCACGACTATCACCAACACAACCACGCATGCACACCCGAATAGCGGCGAAAGTTACCGAGATTCGATAAATTCGTATAGGAGCTTTACGGTAGACCTAGACACGAGGAATACAACGCCGCAAACCGGGTGCACGTGTGTCGTTTATTTCTCGAGAAATCGCCGAATCACGTGCTTTCATTAGTCACGCTCCACCGCTAACTATAGACACAGCCCGCTGAAAAGATATGGAGCACCGTAGCACTCCTCACGCTATAGTCACGGTTCGGTGAACAGACGTTGAACTACAACACCGCACCTCCGGGTTATAGGTAGAGCTCTATATATAGACGATGAACACCGCACCTTCGGGTTATAAGTATGGCTCCATAAATAGACCATAACCTCGAACACCGTAAAAAGTTATAGACACGGTCCGCTGAGCGGACATAAAACACCGCAAACACCTCAGGCTATTGTCGCGGTCCGGTGAACAGACGTTGACCTACAACCCCCTTGGGCTATGGTCATGACACTATCGATAGACGAACACCGCGCGACTTCGACCTATTTATGACGTCACGACGTCATCGGCTTCCCCGATTCCCTGTTCTCGAACCCCCCTTTTATATTCTACTCAAATCTCTTTGACACTTTGGCATGAGCTATGAAACATACTTAAGATTTTTTAATTAGGAACGAATGCTAATTCTGTTCTGTTTACTGGGCTAGTTTGAGATATCTCATTAATATACCATGCTCGAAAATAGTAAGATGGTACAAACTTCATACTGAAGGGATCCGGTCCGTGCAGTAATGTTGAAACTCTGAAAGTGTCTGAATCCTGATTATCTCCCTTGGATAGAAACATGCAGTAGTCTATAGTTGTCGAGTTGTGACGTTGTGTCACAAGAGTGACATCCTTTCGTGTAGCCGGCCTGTCGGCAGACGAAACAGTAGCGCAGTTCACTTGCAACGGCCTGGAGTAAACTGATTAGACCCCACGGGGAATCTGTGTACCAAATTTGAGAAAGATCCATGCAGTAGTTCCTGAGAAATCGCGATAATTTTCATGAGGAATTCCAAGATGGCCGCCTTGTGGCCATATTGGATTTTCGAATCGGACCAGAAAAGGCATCCTGCACAACTAGACCCCAACGGGAACCTGTGTACCAAATTTGAGAAAGATCCATGCTGTAGTTCCTGAGAAATCGCGATAACAAGGATTGTATACGGACGGACTGATGACGGACGGACGACGGACGACGGACCGCGGACGAAAAATGATTTGAGCAGCCCACCCATCTGGTGATGGTGGGCTAAAAATGTGTCCATTCGGAGTGACGTAGTGACGTTGATAATTTTGGAGACGGTCGCAGATACGTCACGCAAAATTAAATAGGTCTATGTCTACTAGTCTATGTCCAGAGTGACGCTGACAGTTGTGGAGAGTCTCAACTGCAGGCAAATAAATAGGCATCTGTATGGAGTTCAAGGGCGTAGACAAGTTGTGAAGTTTGGGGGGGCTTAGGGGGAGAGTCTGAGAGGGGGGTATCCCCCCTCGCAGCGTAGATTTTTTTTTGAAAATTGATGGTAAATTGGCGCTCACTGAGAGCATTTGAGCGGTAAAAGTTGAACTTTTTTTTGCAAAAATCTCTATAACAGTGGCGATCACTACACTGATATACAAGGTGAAATGATCGTTCAATCCAGGGTTTGCACTATATTAATTCAAGTTATTTCTTAGATAATACTATTTTGCCTATAGATAGCAGGGGCGGTGTTTTGATGCGTGGTTGACCGCATGAGTTCTTGTGGTCGTTCTGAAGTTGGCAAACTTATCAAAAATGTAAACTTAGGGGTCCTTTCTCGGAATAGTAGCGAAAAGTATCCATATTCATCATATTTACACTAGTTAAATAGTGACTTTGTGTCTGGGTTAGATTTTTTACCTATATTTCTAGGGTTTCTCTGTAAAAATTATTCGAGAGTTCGTATCTCTCGTTTGTGAATAAATAAATACGGAACAAATGCCTTGGATCTCAATTAAAAAAAAAGTTTATGGTGAAAAAGTTCTGAAAAAATCTTTTCAGCCAACGTGTTGACCTTTTTCGTCCAAATCGGCGATATTTGATTGAATTGGAGCACATTATTCGTTTCTTGGAGAAAATCACACGGGATCTTTGAGTCCGATATCGCCAAACTGTTGCGTTGTTCTCTGACCGATTGCAATTATTCTAGTCCTTCTGGTAAGCATTGTTGATTTTACTTCCCCTGTAATATGCAACAATTGATAAAGATATGTGACAAGCTAAACATTTACTTCTCTGCTATGTTTCCATTTTGTTTCTTTCTTGCTTTCTTTCCTTTTTTCTCCCTTTTTGTTTTTTTTTCTTTTCTTTTTGTTATTTTTTTTTGACGGACGTCAATATTTGAAGGCTCAAGCCCCCTTGTCTACGCCCTTGGAGTTTCGCTGACAATTTTGGACCTTACCTGAAGTGACGCACGTACGTTACGCAAATAAAAAAGTATCTTTCCGGATGACAATTTTACTGGGGGCCTCAGATGGAGTGACTCAAGAACAAAAACCCCGTACCTGTCCCGAGCGCTAATATCGGTCCCCTGACTTATCGGGGTCTGCCTATCAAGTCATGGGTGGGTGCATGTAAAATTAGGATTTGTCCCGAAACTATAAAAAGCGGAACACGGACTTTATCCCTAAAATAGGGGGAAACTCCTATCAACCCTATCCCAAAGTATAGTCACGGGATATTCATTTACATTGATCTTTGACCTCTTGGGGTCAATGAGCGTCAATATGCTCTTTAAGTGCACAAAGGTTAATGAGAGCAGGTGAAATACTCTGTATCTGGGGTTAGGATGCGTAGGTGTATGACGTCACTTTCGGTAGGCGTGAATCGGGCGTGATCTGGGGAACATGTTTAGACCTGTCTGACCTACATCCAGGTACTTTCCTGTGAGTGAGTGAGTGAGTGAGTGAGTGGGATCCGATTGGACTAATGTATCGGCCGTTTTCATCATTTTGCGCATGCGCAGTCTGGCCGTAGTATAGAAAGCAGGCATTTTGGGCGTTCGTAGAGGTTTGTTAAGTGATTGAGGGACCATACCTGGTCAAATGGACCGTGTGGGGTATCAGTTTTACATCCGGGTCCTCATCTTACATTTAGGAGTAGTATAGAAAGCAACAATTTTTGGGCTCCGAGTTCCGAGCTCCGAGCTCCCGCCTGCCTCATCCCCGAGCTCCGAGCTCCGAGCTCCGAGCTTCCGACTACTCCATCCCTGAGCTCCGAGCTCCCGTCATTACGCCTTAACGCCCGTCGTTACGCCTTAGCGCCCTAGCATAACGCCTTCACGCCATGATATACACAGACGAAAGAAAAACAACAACAACAACAAGGATAAGAGATGAGAGAACAACAACAACAACATGTTTTTTTTTCATATAGTTTATTCTTCCCTCCAGTACATCACACCCACGCTGGGGGAGCCGCGTTGGGTTTACAATTCACGAAGACTCGTGTTCAATCAGAGGCCGCCATTTGGCGCTGTATCAATCATATTCGTTCTTGCCCGTTACTGCGTTATGCGTTAGATGTATTCTCGGCTGCTCTTGTCCAATCAGAAGTCGCCGTTTCAGAAACTTTCATCTTTGCTCGGTGTGACCTAATCGTCGTCGGGCAGGCCTGGATATTGTTCGGGCAGCATGTGCTGAAAGAGTTGTTTGCGCATCCTGATCGCATTTTCCAGGGCCCCAGTGGGTGGTAGCCCCATCCTCTTCCAAGTGACGCTTGGTCTTCATGATGGATCTGTGCGGGGGATGGCCTTTCATTTCAAGCGGTAGTAAGGTATACTGTTCATAGATCGCCATGGCTGTTTTCCTGATGCAGGGGCGCATTTGGGTGTACGCCTGTTGTAAGTTATCCTGTCCGGCGTCCTCGATCTCTGCAGCATGAGTATTGATAGTTGCTGTCAAAATACGATCCCAGAAGGTAGGTTCTGCCTCACTTTCCTGGTATGTAGGCTGACTATCTGAGGTCAAGCTCTCCGTAATTGTAGATAGACTCTCATCAATCTCTGTATCGGCTTCTTGTGCCTCGGAGTCTTCAATCCCATGTATATTTTGCTCGTGTCGCATCATATCGTAACGTCTGGTGAACGTGTGTTGGCACTCAGAGCAAGTATAAGCCATATTGACGGTTGAACGTCGACTGTGCGTGTTTTGGCAATACACTTGCTTTTATAGACAGTAACGCCCGTCAACGCTTAGCTTAACGCTCCAATGCCCTGGTGAACTAGCTCAGAAGCCCTGATTTTTATGGAATTGCCACCAATACATCGAACTGCAGTGACGCCCGTCAACGGCCGTCGTTACGCCTTAACGCCCGTCTCAACGCCCGTCGACACCCGCCGTTACGCCTTAACGCCCGTCTCAATGCCTTAACGCCCTATCTTTACGCCTTAACGCCCGTCTCAGCACCTTAACGAGCGATAAAGGGGTTTTGGAGGACGACTAACCTTAGAACTCTGAGTGCACTTTCGGTCGCGTGACCGGAAGTGACCTTTGACCACGTGATCGGAAGTGACCTTTGACCTTGCGCTGCTCGGAAGTGACGTCATCAGCCAAATGCGCCCCTGCATCAGGGAAACAGCCATGGCGATCTATGAACAGTATACCTTACTACCGCTTGAAATGAGAGGCGACCCCACCCACAGGTCCATCATGAAGACCAAGCGTCACTTGGAAGAGGATATGGGGCTACCACCCACTGAGGCCCTGGAAAATGCGATCAAGATGCGCAAACAACTCTTTCAGGACATGCTCCCCGAACAATATCCAGGCCTGCCCGACGACGATTAGGTCACACCGAGCAAAGATGAAAGTTTCTGAAACGGCGACTTCCGATAAGCCCGGGGTACCGCTATTCGCCCTTTGGGATAGGGTTGATAGGAGTTTTCCTTTATTGTAGGGGTACGGTCCGTGTTCCGCTTTTTATATTTTCTGGGACAAATCCTCATTTTACATGCACCCACTCCCCCACCCTACCTCTCTCAGCAGACCCCGATAAGCCAGGGACCGATATTAACCCTTTGGGATAGGGTTGATAGGAGTTTTCCCCTATTTTAGGGGTAAAGTATGTGTTCCGCTTTTTATATTTTTTCTGGAGAAACTTTTACATACACCCACCCTGCCTCTCTCAGCAGGCCCCGATAAGCCAGGGGCCGATATTCGCCCTTTGGGATAGGGTTGATAGGAGTTTTTCCCTATTTTAGGGATAAAGTCCGTGTTCCGCTTTTTATAGTTTCTGGACAAATCCTGATTTTACATGCACCCACCCATGACTTGATAGGCAGACCCCGATAAGCCCGGGGACCGATATTATCCCTTTGGGATAGGGTTGATAGGGGTTTTCCTCTATTGTAGGGGTAAAGTCCGTGTTCCGCTTTTTATATTTTCGGGACAAATCCTAAATTTACATACACCCACTCCCTCACCCTACCTCTCTCAGCAGGCCCCGATAAGCCAGGGACCGATATTAGCTCTTTGGGATAGGGTTGATAGGAGTTTTCCCTATTGTAGGGGTAAAGTCCGTGTTCCTCTTTTTATATTTTCGGTAATAATCCTAATTTTACATGCACCCACCCATGACTGAATGGTCCTGGAGGAGCCCTTCACTTTGATACCTCACTCGACCCAATCCGTCCATTAGGGGACCCTGTCGCCCCTCAAGATTGCCGAACATTCTCACGGAAACCCTCGTATTTGGGGCTACTTTCCGTCCGCGGAGGCAGACCGCATCACCGCCAGACCGCATCACCACGGAGGAATACACCCCAAGGTCACGCCCGATTCACGCAGACCGGAAGTGACGTCATACTTGCGCAGAACACTCCTGCGCACACCGCCCCATGACCGCCCCAAACCTGCACAAAAACACCTGCGCAGTGGGGCAAAAGAGACCGAATATACCGTTTGTATACTACTCACATGGGCGTTGGACACGGTATCGGTGTGGAGGTTAAGAAAGTCAGGCTCGGCTAAAAATTTTCAGCTGCTATATATTTTAACTCGGCAACGACATTTTTCTCCACATTAGGGCTCAATGCCCGTCCTTAGTTGCAATAGAAAATGATAATATTAGAGGGGACACTAATTCGCAGGACATTCTTAGTCATCAAACCCGTACCCTTTTTATTTTATTATTTGGTGGGGGAGGGGGGAGGTTATCAGATCTGACCACGACCTTGCTTCAGACCGAATAATCGTTCCGGCCATCAAAGAGCACTATTAAACCATAAAAAACGGTTCCTTGTCATAATGGACGGTTATCTATGATGTTCTATTTGTGCCAATTTGATCTCGCGCGTCGACTTTTGAAACACGACGTCGAGTTTTAGCCTATCTCTTTAACATTGTAAAAGTCGACGCGCGACGCGCGACGGAGAGGGCGACGTCGCCTTTTGAAACGCGACGTCGACTTCTCGCGTCGCGCGTCGTGCGTCGAGTTTTGCAAGTCGACGCGCGAGATCAAATTGGCACAAATAGAACACCATAGTCATCCAGACGATGTTTGAGAGAAACCTGTCAAGCTGTTGAACTGACGAGGAAATAAGGAATGTCGGGAGGAGGAGGGAGAGAATGAGGAGGAGAATAAATAATTAGATTGGAATTAGTGATCAATCTATTTCGATTGAAAATCAATCTATTGGATTGAAAATGCCAGTTTATTATGATTTTTTAGATTGATTATTCTGTCTACATTAGATTCATTCTTCGGAAAGATTTTCATTTTAATCTGTGAAGAGTAGCACTTCTCCCTCAGCCCAATTTTCTCAGATTCAAATGTCAATCTTTCGTTTCGATTGAAATGATTTTTCAATCTATCTCTTAGATTGAAAAAGAACGCAATGAATCCAACGTAGATTGAAAATTCAATCTTATAGGCCCTAATAGACAGGAAGTGTCAATATAATAAATTGATTTCTATCGGAATAGATTGGTCATTAATTCCAATCTAATTAGCCAAGAAATGTCTCGATAAACAAAGTCCCGCGTTTTCTGATGTTCTAGTTCCCACATAATTGTGGAAGTGGAGTGTGTGGAACGGTGTAGGGGACATAACTCTGTCTAATATGAACTCTCCCGCACTCGTAATCCTAAAAAGCCTGGGTAAATCACAGGCATGTATCTCTCATCACCCAGTTACTAATTTAAATAGAGAATGTTTTAGAATCTTTACCCTGATCATGAATTCTGGCGTGACGGAAACACGGTTTGGAAGGTACTTCAAAAGTTTGAAGCGCTCGTTATTAGAATTTTGTTCTCTAAAAGCAGACTTTCTACGTCTTATCGCCTAGTTACTGCTGTCAAGTTTCAAATCAAGTATAATATCCTCAGAAATATTGCAGATTTTTTCGTTATTTAATCTTTGGAAATGTCCGTGACGGAATCACAGTGAAAGTCCTTTGTTGTACATAGTGTTGCTTGACAATTTTTTTTGCTGCTCTATTTCGATCTGATTTTTCTTATATGACATCTCTTGCTAACATTCAGTACACAAGGATGATAAGATTTTTTTCCTCGTGAGAAAAGCGCGATTGGGTCATCACAGGAGTTAAGACTAGTCCGTGACGGAATCACAAAAACATCGTGACAGAATCACGAGTGCGCTTTATTAATTACATATTTTCTCAAAAAAAAAAAAAAAAAAAAAAAATCCTAGGATGAATTTATCACTTCTAATTATGAAATTAAAACTGTGAACTCTTATTTTGGCCAATGTATACAGTTCCTGTCAAATGCATATTTTTTCTACAGATGTTTTAAAATGGTACACTTTTCAGTAAAACGCAACTTTTCTTCCTTGTCAATTTCAAATTTCCCGAGTTCATCAGGTTTATAAATCGCAGGAAAAATAATTTGCGCTTAAACACACATCTTCTCTGTTATTGGCGTGTTCCCGAAGATTATAGAAAGCAAATAGGAAAAGCAGCATGCTAATATATGGTCTACGAAAAAAATGTGGAGTGAATTTTGTGCGAAAAAGAGCGTTTCTTGGTTATGACGGGCGCTTTTACATGAAAATCATGTGATTATCAAATCGTAAAACTTTTCAGGCAGATGTTGACGCGATGAGAGATGGAACTGTTAAACAATCTATATACTGTTTGATTCACTTTCGGGGCACATGTATGGATAATAGCAAACCATGTGACAAAAGAAACGTCTAAGGTCAAAGGCGGTTAACTCGAATGGGTCTTACTATACATCGGCCCATTCATCTGTAATTAAACAGTCAGTGATGCGATCCAACGGCGGATCCAGTGAAAGTTCATGGGGGGTCGACTCTCACAGCATAACAGGCGAGGGTCCAGGGGTCCTAGATTGCCAGAGATGCGTTCGCAGGAAATATATCTTAACATAAAGTATGCAAATATAAGGTTCTATTTTCACGTATGTTTCGCATTTATAAGCACGCAACAATATGGAAAAAATCGCACCTCGTGCCTGACTCCATTTGACTTTCTGGTTTAACACATACAAAACAGTCCACGACACGTGGTGCGCTCGCGGCGGTAATGTCTGAATTTAGATACACATTGAAACTCCAACTTAAATAGTACACACACCACATGAATAGATGAACCATCATGGTTTAATACACCTATAGATACTCTACTTACATAATCCACATTCGTTTATTTTATATATCATTTTAATGCATTATTACTACGTGGAATCCCAGGGTTAGTTGATCCATCAACACATATTTTCTGAAGGTTTCACCCCCCACCCCACCCCGTAGATCCGCCCTTGCGGTCGAACCATTTCATCGTTTGAGGTATAGGGGAGAAAACCCTTATTTAAAAAGAGTTATGCCCCTCAATATTGGTGGTAATGCAGCGGTTCATGAAAGTCGCGAATATGATTTAACGTCGCTTTCAGCACATTTCAGTCATATCACGACGTTTGGTTCCTGTCCCTTTTCACACCCGGGAAGACCACGGATGCTCCAGTTAGTCGCCTCTTACGACAAGCTCTCTGAGGTGCTGAGGCCTATTCTTACCATGACCTGGAGTGTGCACAACGACGCCCCACGGGGCAGGTGGAGATTGTGTTGGTGGAGAGGTGATTTATGTGTACTGTTTGTTAAATCCACAAACTAATAATTACTACGTTGCTAGAGTTTTATAGTAATTATAATGTTTCCCATTCTTTTACGGGTCGAACAATAAACTTATTGTATTGTATATTGTTTCACCTATATAACTAAACAAGTTTTTTTTTCCACATAAGTATCAGATTTTGTGATAAACATCCCGAATGTTTGATTGTTGAGGACAAATGAGCCTAAAAATGCCTTGTGGTGACATGTTTTAATTATATAATACAAAGTTGAGGACGTTCATTCATAATTTCGTGATTTTTTTAAATTCTTTTTATCTCGGTTTTTATTCAGCATGAGAAGATAATAAATGAAATCACATTTGGGGTCATCATACGCGTTATATTAATAAAGCAGTCATAATACTGACTACATAGGAATATTTGTTATGTAATATGTTAAATGGACAATTCTCAAAAATACCCAAACCTTTCGAGGCAAAATTCTTTCGGCATTGCATATAGACCCCTCTGGGAAATTCCTAAGATATAATGACCATGGAAATTAGCTGTTTGAATTCATTGAAGGGGTAACTCAAACACAACGGTCACAAAGACAGCTGATGTCTCGAAAACTTCAAATTAGTGGTGCGTTTGTAGAACGAATTACAAATTTCTTTCAGTAGTTCGGTAACAAGTTATATTTTTTTCTTTTATATTTCAAAGATAAATTCAAGATTTTTTTTTTGATATATCTGAAATATCTTGAAATTTCTGTTGCAAATAAAATCTCCTTATCAGTATTTACATGAGTGAGTGAGTAGTAGGGTTTAACGTCGTTTCCAACCTTGTTTCAGTCATATCACGGCGATGCCTACATGTGCCAGAACACGAGAGTGCTCACAGTTCCTATTATCCTGGACACTGATCAGCGCAGCCAGTATAGCACCCGGTCACCCATTGACCGAGCTTAACGTTGCTTAACTTCGGTGATCTGACGAGAACCGGTGTGCCCAACGTTTTAAGCCTTACTTAAATGAGAAGACAACAGACAACATTCCACGTGCAACAAAACATGCATTGCTGCTTGTCAAACAAACAGCAAACGTTCTCACTTATGCAATATGAGCTGTAACAGTATTTTCGTTATTTTGGGATTACACTATCTTAGTATAGCACAGATTCTAGTGCTGAAAATTCCCATGAGGGATTCGAACCAGCGGTCATCAGAGTACGGCACCCAACCGCCAGCACGCGATCTAAACCACTCGGTCAACGGGCCTCCCACAAAAAAGAAGAAGGTAGCAGTAATATATAAAGCGGAAATTAATTATCATATTTGCG
>JAVTVY010028713.1:0-12462 GCA_036873755.1 Hanleya hanleyi
CATATAAATTATAAAACCATGAATATTTCTCTTTTCAGGTCTTCCATCCTTGGTGGATCTCGCTACTGTAAGCCCCAGTGAGTCAACGATCCACCACCAAGACGACCACTGTGTCACAGTGAGACCATCCTCCCCGACAACATCTGACACCAGCCCAGTCTCTTTCCAGAGATGGAATGGAATGGGTGACCACGGAAGACACATCGGGGGCAGGTGAAGAATCTTTGGTAAGCTGTTTTCACATTTTGGAAATGTAAGCTTCATAACATTGATAAGCATGAATATTGTCTGCTATTTGTTACTTAAACATTGAATGAGATGCAATAATGTTTTCTTATGCATACAACATAAAATCTGCAACTTATTTTCCTAAAAAGTCTCATTCATGGGACTAACGTAATGTCGTATTACATCATATCTTGTCTTTTCAGTTTTTTTTTTTGTATTTTCACTTCTCTTTTCACACAACACTGATAAGCATGACCATTCTCGGCTATTTGTTACTTGCAAATTGAATCACATATGATATTGTTTTCCCTGTGCATATCAAATACATACAGATTATTTTCATAGAATTGAATTGAAATAAAAGGCATTGATGGGACTAATCCATTGCATCAAATTTTGCCATTTCAGTTTTCCATATCTTCTGGAATTTTAAGACTCGAGGAAGATGATGAACACCCTCCTTCAAGCTCTGTATCGTGACGAGTTTCTATCCATGCATTCTGTTGGCGGGGGGAAGCGAACCGGGGGCCTCCAAGCAAAGCCAGGCATGGATCCCAGTGAGTCATGTCCGGGAGATTGCAAGTAAGTATAACAGACACTTTTTTGTGAAAATTAATTGGTGGCAATAAAAAAATCAACCTGAATAAAGCCTATATGCACATCAGCTTCTCTCCGTTGATGTCAGTTCCTTGTAGGGGCCATTTCCATAGACTGGTAATATGCATAGGGTCCATTATATCTACACTTGAACTCATGGCAACCTGGAAAAACACCATCGCACCCCGTCGCACAATTTTTCCTCAGAATCATTATGCGTTTATTACTCTGCTCCCATCTTTGTAGACCTGGTTATGTCCCCATCAATTATATTGAACCATCTCTATTGTTGACTATTCAGTCAATGTTACCACTTTAATAATAAGCTGTATTATTTTACTTGACAAATATCATAGACTTGAGTTACCTCCCTTTGAAAGATGTAGACCTGGTTGATGTGGCCATCTTAAAATGATAAGGAACATTCTCTTGTGTTGATTATTCAGTCAGTGGTACCACTTTATTTATACGCTGTATTATGTTACTTGACACGCATCATAGAATTGAGTTACCTCCCTTTAAAAGATGTAATTCTATGTTGGTCAGTTTACAGCTTGGGGTATAATATCTGCAGTTTATCTATAGTATATATTTCTTTCTTTTTTAGATTCAGTGCAGCAACAATTCCACCAGAAGACATTGTCGGAGATAAAGTTCTTCATGCGAGAGAAACTTAACAACGCTGCAAAGAATTTGAAATGAAGACAGCTGAAGAAATGAGGGGATAACATTGATTGTTACTTTAGTATAGGAAACAGACACACAAGGAAAGACCGACTCACATATATTATGTTTACTGTATAAATATTTTGTCTTGCTTCATTAAATCAGTTGAAACTTCACCCAACCATTTTTTCTTTTATTCGTTCCTGGGAAATAAGTCTGCACTTTCTTATCCGATGAGTTGCATTTGCAGTGAATTCGAGAGTTGCTGTTGCAGAATCACAGTTTCATTGTTTGTGGAACCCCACTTTATCTCCACACAGCCATCATTTTCTTAAAAGTTTACCATTAACAATACTCATTCTGATACAGTTCTTTTAGAGACCATTGTCTGTAGAAAATTGCATGGCGCAAAATATGATAATTTGTTAATTTATGGGGAGTGTGTTTTAGATACCATGGTAATTTGTTGACTAATTGTAAGGTAAAATATCACAATGAATCCCAAGATTGGATGATTACCACGGTGAAAAAGCCATGATAAAAGTATGGTAAAAAAATTGTATGCTAATTGCATGAGGCAGAATATGATAATTTGGTAATTTATGGTGAATGGTTTGTAGATACCATGGTAATTTGTAGGTTAATAGTAAGGTAAATACCACGGTGAATCCCAGGATTGGATGAATAACACGGTTAAAAACTATGGTAAAAGTATGGTAAAAAAACCACGGTTTTTTGGGACAGGTAATTACCATGGTAATTACCATGGTAATTACCACGGTTTTGTATGGTAATTTGTATGGTAATTACCACGGTAATTTGTATGGTAATTACCACGGTAATTTGTATGGTAATTACCACGGTTTTGTATGGTAATTACCACAGTAATTTGTATGGTAATTACCACGGTTTTGTATGGTAATTACCACGGTTTTGTATGGTAATTACCACGGTTTTGTATGGTAATTACCACGGTAATTTGTATGGTAATTACCTGTCCCAAAAAACCGTGGTTTTTTTACCATACTTTTTACCGTGGTTTTTTTTTATAAGGGCCTTGGGGTCTAGTTGTGCAAGAAACCTTTTTTGGTCCGATTTGAAAATCCAATATGGCCACCAGGCAGCCATCTTGGATTTCCCCATGAAACCTTGTTATCGCGATTTCTCGGGAACTACTGCATGGATCTTTCTGAAATTTGGGACACAGGTTCCCCTTGGGGTCTAGTTGTACAAGAAACCTTTTTTGGTCCGAATCGAAAATCCAATATGGCCACCAGGCAGGAACTACTGCATGGATCTTTCTCAAAGTTGGTACACAGGTTCCCCTTGGGGTCTAGTTGTGCAAGATACCTTTTTTGGTCCGATTCGAAAATCCAATATGGCCACCAGGCAGCCATCTTTGATTTCCCTTTGAAACATTGTTATTGCAATTTCTCAGGAACTACTGCATGGATCTTTCTCAAATTTGGTACACAGGTTCCCCTTGGGGTCTAGTTGTGCAAGATACCTTTTCTGGCCCGATTCGAAAATCCAATATGGCCACCAGGCAGCCATCTTGGATTTCCCCATGAAACTTTATCGTCATTTTTCAGGAAGTACTGTATGAATCTTTCTCAAATTTGGTACACAGGTTCCCCTTGGGGTCTAGTTTTGCAAGATACCTTTTTCGGTCCGAATCGAAAATCCAATATGGCCACAAGGCAGCCATCTTGAATTTCTCCATGAAACCTCGTTATCGCGATTTTTCGGGAACTACTGCATGGATCTTTCTAAAATTTGGTACACAGGTCCCACATGGGGCCTTGTAGTGCAAGATACCTTTTTGGTCCGATTCGAAAATCCAAGTTACGCTTCAAATTAATTCGGTATTCTCGAGTTGTGACGTTGCATCACAAGATTCGGCGGAGCAAACGGTGGGGAATATTCTATATATTGACTATAGAGAATATCCATACCTTCACCTTCCATATCATGGAGTTCAAATAATTCGGAATTAAAATGTATTCCTTCAAATTTTAAATCAGATTTCTTTAGTCCATGCAGTAGCAAGTGAACTGCTCCACCCTTTTGTCTGCCGGCGGGTCGGCTACATGAAGGGACGTCACCCTTGTGATTCAACGTCACAACTCGACAACTGTAGACTACTGCATGTTTCTATCCAAGGGAGATAATCAGGATTCAGGCACTTTCGAAGTTTCAACATTACTGCGCAGACCGGATCCCTTCAGTATTAAGTAGTGTACCATCTTGCTATTTTCAGGCATGGTATCTTAAAAGAGATATCTCAAAATAGCCGTATAAACAGAACAGAATTAGCACTCGTTCTTAATTATAAAATCTTGAGTATGTTTCATAGCTCATGCCAAAGTGTCAAAGAGATTGGTCTTCGCTTCCAGTACCCAATGATGACGCGTGCAAAAAAATAAATAAAAAAAATATACGAAACAAAGGCGAAGAATCCTCCGTACATGTACATTCACTTTCAGACTAACTTTGCTCATTTCTCTTGTATTATAACAACCGACATAAGTACAGTTTCTAGAAATCTTGAAACTCCTGAAACTTAAGATTATATCTTGGTGTTTTTCAGTGACCTTTTCCGATCCTTTTCGCTCAGATTCGAAATTCTGTAAACAAAATTACAAATCAATTGTTTGTACTTAGTAACAATGGACAAAAAGATCCTCTAGTCATTAGCTTACAATTATCGGACAATGGGGGGCGCCAAGATCCTTCAGGATCTCTCGTTTCATATTGCAATTTTTTTTTGAGTTTTGCTTATATTTACTCGGCCATATCATTGTAACCGTTGTATCTAAAGAAACTTATTTTGATCCTTGGATCTTCTTCTGAGATCGTGATCCAACGTCTGCTGCCATTGTTTGTTGTTTACTGGCGCACTGACTCTTCGCACAAACATGACAAAGGTGATATTATTGACAATTTGAATGAACGGTATTGCAGAACCTTTCTGGGTACGTAAATCTTGCCTAGCAGTACCGTGCATTTTCATTGGACAGGCGGTTCATGTCGGGGGATATATCATACAATGAAAGATCCAATAAGCATTACGAATTCGAAGATCTGTTTCAAGTTAAGAGGCCCATATTCTATAGGCTGCATTTACCATGTTTACTGAATGAATCTATATTATATATGTACAACGGACATGTCGTTTTTAATTTTTATCGTTTTTACCCCTCGGCCAAAATTTGGCCGAAGGGTATTGTCGTCGTCATGTACGTCTGTCCGTTTGTCCGTCACACCTTTCTCGTTACCAAGATATCTTCAGAACGACTTACCCTAGGCACACCAAACTTGCAGTGCACATCTGTATGCTTGTGACCCAGAACCCTATTGAATCTGGACCTGATTGGTTAGAAACTTTGGCGGCCATCTTTAATTTATGCGAAACCATCACAGCTTTCTTGTTACCAAGATATCTTTAGAACGACTTACCCTAGGCACCCCAAACTTGCACTGCACATCCATATGCTCATGACCCAGAACCCTATTGAATCTGGACCTGATTGGTTGGAAACTTTGGCGGCCATATTTAATTTATGCGAAATCATTAATCTTGTGTATCTTAGGTACCATTTCTCTGTTCAGTGTGAAACTTGGTATAGATCATCGATGCATCAAGAAACTTCAAAGGAATGACCAAACCAGTTTCCCTGATTCGGTGAAAACCTTGGCGGCCATCTTTAATTTATGCAAAATCTTCAATGATATATATCTCTGATACCATTCAAGTGTTCTATACGAAACTTGGTATACAACATCGATGTATCAAGAGATCTGCAATGTATAGCCACATCAGTTTCTCTGAGTGGCGGGACGGATGGGCGGCCATCTTTAATTCATTCAAAATCATTAATGATCTCTATCTCTGATACTGTTCGAGTGCTCGATGTAAAATTTGGTATATATCATTGAAGCATCAATAGACTTACGATAAATGACAGTTCTGGCGTTTCTGATTGGGCGGAACCTTGGCGGCCATCTTTAATTTATGCAAAATCTTCAATGATATATATCTTTGATACCATTTCAGTGTTCTATATGAAACTTGGTATCCAGCATCGAGTGGCGGGAAGGATGGGCAGCCATCTTTAATTTATGCGAAATCATTAATGATCTATATCTCTGATACGGTTCAAGTGCTCAATGTAAAATTTGGTATACATCATCGATGTATCAATAGACAGTTCTGGTTTTTTTGCTTGGGCGGAAACCTTGGTGACCATCTTTAATTTATGCAAAATCTTTAATGATGTTTATCTTTGATACCATTTCAGTGTTCTATATGAAACTTGGTATACAGAATCTATGTATCAAGAGACTTGCAATGAATAACCACATCAGTTTCTCTGAGTGGTGGGAAGGATGGGCGGCCATCTTTAATTTATGCGAAATCATTAGGGATCTCTATCTCAGATAATTTTCAAATGTTCGATGTAAAATTTGGTATGCATCGTCGATGCATCAACAGACTTAATATGAATACCGGTTTCTCTGATTGGATGGAAACGTTTGAGGCCATTTCTAATGGCAAAATTTTTCATAATCTGTATATTTGTTACTTGACTGCTTGGTGTTCCTGAAGTCTTGTTTTAAATTGAATACATTATGAATGGCTGGCGCCCAGAGCCGAGGGGTTTTCAGATGCGCAGCTTCGTATTTTTAGTTACCCCTGTGAAAATGTTTGCATTATTGAGTGTTTAGCTAAAGTATGAAAACCATGAAAATATTGAGTTTCCGATGCAAAAAGAGGACAACACAAAAAAAACTGCGCACTAAAAAAAATTGAGTTTTAGGAATCTCTAAAATTGAGTATCTTAAATATTTTGGGCTAGAACCCCTGAGTGGCTAAGACTCAACTAATTGAACTTGTTGATTCCTCACTGCTCGGCATTAACTGGATAGATCAAAGACTGGGTGAATATATCATGTCTACGTATGACAGGATGCTTTGGAGAGGCAGCACAGTTTGGGACCACTCTGTCACGTCAATTCTCTATGAATCTGTTTCAGTTACAAGGAAGGTAGTATGGAGCTGGTCGACACCACGTTAGCCTTGGCCCGGGCTTATTCTAACACTGGCAGGGAAGAAGCGGAAAGTAAGTGCGATCAGTTAGATTTTCTTCCAATTTTCTCCACAATGATATTGTACATGTACATGTAGTCTGAAATCCAAGTAGTTCATGAAGTTCTCCAAATTTATTGTACTCTGAAACAAAACATTAGTTACATTCTTAAACCAGACAGAACACAATGAGTTATCTTATTGCAATGATAATTAATATGGTCAGGAGAAATTTGCTTCCTCAACCGAAATGGCTGCCATCGACCAATCAGATTTCTTTTGTACTGATGAGTATTTCTTGTAATCTAACCAGAGTAGTTGAGCAATATCCAATTAGGCCTAGTAAAATAATCCTTCATCTATCCTCACCTGTTCACTGAGGAAGTGGCGCAGGAAAGTTGATTTTGTTTTTAATTTAAGACTGACACCAGCTAGTACTCTTTTTATTGCCAAAATATATACCGTGAAACAAGCTGCTTGTTTATGTTAATAGAAAACTTTACTGATCAAGGTGAATTGCCAACAGACTGCATCATCTTGTGGACCCAGAATCACTTCATGCTTGTCGGCACAAGTAGCCTGAACAAGTTTTATTTTTACATTGCAGAAAATAAAAAAAATTTTAAAGTGGCAAGAAAATATCGAGCATATTATATTTACTTATTTGTTGATGAGTTGAATTCCTATGGGTAATTTTTTGACAGAAAAAAAATAACCCTGCAAATCTTGTTTCATGCATTGTTACCATGGTTACTCAGTATGATTAAAATAGACGGGCCATGCTCATGAAGATAAGGTGCACTGTTTAAAGAGTGGAGATGCTGTGACTGTTCTGTTGGTCATTGACATCCTGGCACAACTGAGAGATTGAAATGTATGGCATACCTACCCATTGATGACATTATCATTATTAACTATCATAGGGTGCTGAAACTTAACACACTATATCTCTGGGTCAAGCTCTACTAGACAATGTTAATAAATCCAAGATGGCCACCATGATGACGTCACAGTGATGTCATTTTAATAAAAAAAAACTTTTTTTTGAATTTTCTATTCATGTTTTCTTCACAAAAACTGATGATAAATTAGTCACTAATAAGCTGATTAGAAATAGAATAGCTTTCCTTTACGGAAAAGCAGTAATTTTGAAGAAACATGACAAAAACATCACTTTTCTGGTACGTCACATGGTCGCCATTTTGAATTTACCCATGATCTTCTGCTTTGTGACTATGCAAATAGATTCAAAATGACCCCAATATGATAAATTATAGAGTCATGGAGTGTCAGCTTTCAAATTGTTGTCATTCCGGAGATGGGAGTAAAAATCCAACAGGTGCCACCCCCCTCCCCTCCCCCCGAGCCAGGTACATGTAGGGTTAATAATGATCAATCTCACATTTCCTTTTGTTCCCAGCTTCAGCGGAGAGTTACCTCAATGAGTGTTTATCTGTGTGTATGACCAAGTTTGGACCAGAGCATATTAAAACACTGGAGGTACAAGATGAGCTGGTCAGACTCTATATCAGAACAGAGAGACACGAGGTAATTGTGGTCAACCTGGTTAAAGCAGGCCTGTAAGTGCCTCTTATATTTCCTATATTTTCCTCAATACCTCCTATATTTTGACATTTTCTCATGAAAACTTTCACCAATGCTCTGAAATGAGTCAAATTGGCATGAGGAAATACATTTCAGAACAATATGGAAATATCTCCTTCTTTGTTGATCTAAGCTGTGGAACGGGTCTCCTCAACCACCACTATGGCCTCAGTCAGTGGAAATAATTTCCTTAAACATCAGAAAACTCCAAGTTTGGAGCATACGACATAGTAGTGACTGGTCTTACACTCCTTTTTTACCCCTCGGCCAAATTTGGCCTAGGGGTATTGTCGTCCTCATGTACGGCTGTCCGTACGTACGTCCGTACGCCCGGACAATATTTTGCAGAGTTATGCCCCTTTTTACAAATAAAAATCCATTTATGATTTGTTATTGTGATAATTTCAGAACCGTTCCATATACAACATCCTAACGTGAATACAGTTGTTTCTCTTGACCTGAACTAGGTGCCTATCAAAAATGAGTCGTGTCGGAAAGTATTTCGCAGAGTTATGCCCCTTGTCTAATAAAATCCGTTACCGCGATATCTACAGAACCGTTTCATGCATGGCAACCAAACTTGTTACATCTATTTATCTTCACGTAAATCAGAAGCCTATCGAAAATGAGTCATCTCGGACAATATTTTGCAGAGTTATGCCCCTTTTTACAAATAAAAATCCATTTATGATTTCTTATTGTGATAATTTCAGAACCGTTCCATATACAACATCCTAACGTGATACAGTTGTTTCTCTTGACCTGAACTACATGCCTATCGAAAATGAGTCGTGTCAGAAAGTATTTTGCAGAGTTATGTCCCTTGTCTAATAAAATCCGTTAACGCGATATCTACAGAACCGTTTCATGCATGGCAACCAAACTTGTTACATCTATTTATCTTCACGTAAATCAGAAGCCTATCGCAGATGAGTCATCTCGGACAATATTTTGCAGAGTTATGCCCCTTTTTACAAATAAAAATCCATTTATGATTTGTTGTGATAATTTCAGAACCGTTCCATATACAACATCCTAACGTGATACAGTTGTTTCTCTTGACCTGAACTATATGCCTATCGAAAATGAGTCATGTCAGAAAGTATTTTGCAGAGTTATGCCCCTTGTCTAACAAAATCCACTAATTCCTATGTTAAGTTTGCATATTATTTCTATTATCATGTTAGTATACTATCACATTTATTTATTGATTGGATGACTGATTTATTCATTTATTCTCTTAGACAATGCAAAGAATGCTTGCAAATCTGTTTTGACATACATGTGCCATTTAGTATACATGTACTGTATTTATCTAGCCATGTGTACTGTTGTTTTGGTGAGACATCGATACAGCTCTTTCAATTTATTCAAGAAACAAATTAATTTAAGGGGAGGAAAACTTTTCAAAGAAAGTACACTTACAATACCATGGGTAAATATTTCTTCCCACAAGCCAATCAATTGGTAGAGACACCCTTATTATAATAGCTGGGGTTCAGAGCCGAGGGGTTTGGATAGCGCAGCTTCATGTTTCTTATATTTTCCTATATTTTATTCAGAAAATTTCTATATTTTGACAAATTTTCTCCTATATTTTCACTGTGAGCCACTTGCAGGCCTGTTAAAGGGAAATTACTGATGTATGACAATGTGAACCCTTCGTGTCAGTCGACCAGGAAGCCGTGGAAGTGTGAATCAAACCTGGAAATGACATTGATATTATCAAGTGCTGAAAACACCTGCGTGTAATTTCTTCCTGCTTTAACATTGCATCAATCACCAGATATTCCCATCACGATTGAATGTTCTCACTTAATTGTCCATTCGATCAGACGGGTTCGAGCTCTCTGTTGCATGTGTGAAAGTCTGCCAATTACTTGCTGATGGGCGGTGGTTCTCTCTGGGTATTCCAGCCTCATTCACCATTCAAACTGGCTGTCACCATGTCACCAACCCCATCCCGCCCGATTCAATCAGAATTATATCAACCAATCTTTTCCCTGTCAGATCTACCATACATGTACATTCCCAGTAACATGTTCTCTTGTCCATTCAATCGTGGGCACAGGTTCCTGTTGCTTCAATGCATTTTGCTGAGAAACAACAGGAACTTGATAATGTGATGTCTAGCATTGTAATTATGTCTCCCCCAACTATGTTGGGGGGAGACATCTAGTGTTTGTGCTGTCTGTCTGGTTGGATGGATGTCTGTCTGGATGGATGGATGTCTGTCCGTCCCCTTACCTTGTCTGCAAGATATCTTGAGAACTACTGGATGGAATTTCACCAAACTTGGATGGAAGCTTCATTGGGATAGCCCCCCCATTTGATTAGGTTTTGGTGTGTGTGTGTGCATTCGTCCGTGTCCGGTGTCCGTCCGTCCGTCCATCTACTGGTACATGTATATACAGGCCTTGTCTGCAAGATATCTTGAGAACTACTGGACGGAATTCCCTCAAACTTGGATAGAAGCTTCAGTGGGATAGCCCCCTCATTTGATTAGGTTTTGGTGTGTGGGCGTGCATTCATCCGTGTCCGGTGTCCGTCCGTCTGTCTATCTACTGGTACATGTATATACAGGCCTTGTCTGCAAGATATCTTGAGAACAACTGGATGGAATTTCACCAAACTCGGATGGAAGCTTCATTGGGATAGCCCCCCCCCCCCCATTTGATTAGGTTTTGGTGTGTGTGTGTGCATTCATCCATGTCCGGTGTCCGTCCGTCCGTCTATCTACTGGTGCATGTATATACAGGCCTTGCCTGCAAGATATCTTGAGAACAACTGGATGGAATTTCACCAAACTTGGATGGAAGCTTCATTGGGATAGCCCCCCCATTTGATTAGGTTTTGATGTGTGTGTGTGTGTGCATTCATCCGTGTCCAGTGTCCAGTGTCCGTCCGTCCGTCCATCTACTGGTACATGTATATACAGGCCTTGTCTGCAAGATATCTTGAGAACTACTGGACGGAATTCCCTCAAACTTGGATAGAAGCTTCAGTGGGATAGCCCCCTCATTTGATTAGGTTTTCGTGTGTGGGCGTGCATTCATCCGTGTCCGGTGTCCGTCCTTCCGTCTATCTACTGGTACATGTATATACAGGCCTTATCTGCAAGATATCTTGAAACTACTGGACGGAATTTCACCAAACTTGGATGGAAGCTTCATTGGGATAGCCTCTCATTTGTTTAGGTTTTGGTGTGTGTGTGCGTTCATCCATGTCCATCGTCCGTCCGTCCGTATACTGGTACATGTATATACAGGCCTTGTCTGCAAGATATCTTGAGAACTATTGGGCGGAATTCCCTCAAACTTGGATGGAAGCTTCATTGGGATAGCCCCGTCATTTGATTAGGTTTTGGTGTGTGTGTGTGCATTCATCCGTGCCCGGTGTCCGTCCATCTACTTGTACATGTATATACAGGACTTGTCTGCAAGATATCTTGAGAATTACTGGACGGAATTTCACCAAACTTGGTTGGAAGCTTCAGTAGGATAGCCCCGTCATTTGATTAGGTTTTGGTGTGTGTGTGTGTGTGTGCATTCATCCGTGCCCGGCGTCCGTCCATCCATCTACTTGTACATGTATATACAGGCCTTGTCTGCAAGATACCTTGAGAACTATTGGACGGAATTTCACCAAACTTGGACAGAAGCTTCAGTGGGATAGCCCCCTCATTTGATTAGGTGTTGGTGTGTGTGCGTGCATTCATCCGTGTTTGGTGTCCATCCAGCTACTTGTACATGTATATACAGGCCTTGTCTGCAAAATATCTTGAAACTACTGGACGGAATTTCACCAAACTTGGATGGAAGCTTCATTGGGATAGCCTCTCATTTGTTTAGGTTTTGGTGTGTGTGTGCGTTCATCCGTGTCCATCGTCCGTCCGTCCATCTTCATGTACATGTATATACAGGCCTTGTCTGCAAGATATCTTGAGAACTACTGAACAGAATTTCACCAAACTTGGAAGGTTCATTGGAATAGCTCCCTCATTTGATTAGATTTTGGTTTGTGCGTGCATTTATCCTTGTCCATTGTCCGTCCATCCATTCATCTAATTGTACATGTATGTACAGACCTTGTCGGCAAGATATCAGGAGAACTACTTGACACTTATTTCTACATTAATTTTATAGCACTTTCCCTTAAATAATGTGCCCACTCAATGCAAGGTGGGAGGTTGGGGGAGACGTATGTTTTTGCTTAAAAAAACAACCAGCATAGGCTTCATGCCGGAGCGGCAACCCAAGGGTCAAAGCGGAACCTCT
>JAVTVY010028714.1:0-133806 GCA_036873755.1 Hanleya hanleyi
CAGCATGCGATATGTATCGCCAAATTTGAGAAACTTTGAGTGGAGGCGCTTGGTGGAATAGCCCTGTTTTATAAGTTTCTGCAACAATGTTGTGACGTTGATTAAAATCGTCACATTTAACACAGGATCTAGCAAATGCTACTAAGCGAGATATGTATACGCCATATGCAGGTCCCACTGGAATATTACTGTCCAGAAAGGGATAGTTTACGATATCGAAATTGTAATCATCTCTTTTGTCATAAAGTCGACGAGAGAGAATGCCCGCTTCATTTTTATAGAGATAGAGATCCAAATAAGATGTGCCTGTAGGACTATCTGTAGTTTCTTTCAAATCCAGTGAAGGTGGATATATATCCTTCACTGCGTCATTTATATAGCGATTATCCACAGCGAGAAGATCGTCTATATAGCGTTTGGTGAATGAGAAGGAGCGGGCTTTGAATGGATCGGTTTTTGAAAGCGCCTGCATATAGTCATATTGATAAGAGAACAGATACAGGTCGGCCAACAGGGGTGCACAATTAGTACCCATTGGAATACCTATATGCTGCTGATATATTGTGTTGCCAAATTTCACATAGATATTTTTAATGAGAAATTCAAGCAACTCTATAAACAAAGAAACATCCCATGAATGATATCTCTTGTATGTAGTCGACCTAAAGAATGCTTTATGGCTTCCGACATTAATATATCTACGATCAGTTTTCTTGAACACAGATACTATTAATGAACTTAGACGGCCAATAAGGTCCTGATGAGGGGTTGTAGTATAGAGAGTCGAGAAATCCCATGTGGATACATGTCTGTACGGTATGTGACCTTTAGCATCAAGTTCTTCCGTAAGACATTTTGAGTTTTTCAATATCCACATGCATTCAACGCCAGAGTTCTTAGAAATAGTGGCGCAATACCTTTCCCAAAATGCTTTTACCTCCTGAAGGGCCCTCGTCAATAGGGTTGAAAAAAGCTTGGTGGTGCAGCTTCTAGAACCAGCTATGAATCTAGCTTTGTATGGTGATTTATGCATTTTGGGAGTCCAGTATATTTTTGGTATGTCGTTATGATTGGTTGGAAGACAAATACCTCTTTCCCTGAGAAACTTTGTGATTGTTAAATAAATCTTCCAGAGTAAATGCAGTTTGGGAGTAAGTAGACGTATTTGATGAAGATATGTCTACACTCAATTCTTTAACCAGCACCTGGTAATAGTAATATTTACATATGAATATTACATTATTCGGAGCTTTGTCTGCTGGGACTATGACGAATTTACTCTGGAGATTTGCTAGAACTTCTTGCGAATTGAGGTTTCTCAGAACTTGTTTTGCTTGGGGAAGAGTACTTCTGTCAATATGACGGATTGTTTCAACGACCTTGCTCTTGGTGAGGTCCAGCCAATCAGCGAGTAGTGTAGGTTCAACTTTTTCTCGCTTAGACCAATCAATAACGTACTGTTCTAATGCAGACAGGACTATCTTCTGATCGGCCTTCAGATTTATTCTTCTTGGCTCACTATATTTAGGTCCTTTCATCAGGAGTAATTTCAGATCATTATCACTCACCACATCAAGGTCACCAGTCACAATATGTTTGCATGGTGTATAGATAAAGTTCGACGATTCACAATCACAACTATAGCCTCCTGACGTGTATAAGTTCCAGTCAAACTCCTGGACAGCATTGGAGTAATTGAATATTTTGGTGGCTATAGATTTGGTGTACTTATATGAAATGCAAGGAGGTTCTGTGAACTTAAAATAGTTTGGTACAGCGTTGCGTACCTCTGGATCATTCAGGATTCGAGGTAAATTAATGATGTTCAGTCCTTTATCTAAGTAGTTGAGTTTCAAGAAAAGCCGATCTTGAGAGGTTTCGATTATGTTCACTGGACGATACAACCGAAAATACGCTATATCTTGACATACTTTAATGATTTTGATGGTATTATATTTCCTGAAGACGCAGATTGTTGTATATCTTTGGCTATTTGATCTAAAGCTCTCAGAGGTAACGCATACAGAACTGTACGTAAGCTATGTATACTATTGGGTGTGTTAGTTAAACCCACTAAGTAATTTAAAGTGATATGATCGTGAATCATCGAACTATTAAACTTTCGCCAACCATGGCTGCGATGTCTCCGTTGATGGAGTTTAAATAGTTGGGTAATGTTGGATATATTTTAACGGCGGTTTGTAGCATTGCCGAACCCACTGACATTATCATTTAAACCAAACGGAAACACTGACCCAAGTTCTAGCATCCAGAATAATTCCCGCTCTCGGATTTTTCTCTCAAATCCAAGAGGGGAATCCTTAGTAGATGGATAGACGACGTCTATGATCTGAATACTAAAGTTATCCCAGCCGTGGTCGGGTCCAGAAAAATGCCTACCTATAAGCAATTGCTTTTTCCTAACGGATTTTCTGTGACCGTTCACCCTAAGATGGAGTCTTTGGGTGGTCTTGCCAACATACTGTTGACCACACTTCTTACAGGAAACTAAATAAATACAGATTGTAGTAGAACAACTAAGATCAACATACGAGTTAACAGGATATGAGTTACCAGTTAACGTGGAACTAAATGAAGCTGAAGTATTAAAGAGTGGACACGTGAGACATCCACGATGTCCACACTTAGAAATTTTGAAATTATTACATGTAGAATTCGGTGCTAAACAATCATCAAGCGCAATATTACAAGGTTTGATGTCGTGGCCTTGCTTTGCTGTCAGAAATATGTCATTTGGATTGAAAAAGGTCTTAGTGCATTTCGAACTATTAGAGACTCGGCCGAGAAACCTGCACTAAGGTTCCTCGGGTCTGTCGTCATATTTTTTCTTATAGTTGTGCTCATTATGTTTGTTGGGTGTGCAGGGGCCCAGCCTCGGGGACAACTTGTCCACCAGCAGAATCCAGGCATACACAGGTTAAAATTACAAGCGTCTAGTCCGTCATTCATAATCCAGCCTATATGCTGTTGATATATTGTGTTGCCAAATTTCACATAGATATTTTTAATGAGAAATTCAAGCAACTCTATAAAAAAAAGAAACATCCCATAAATGATATCACTTGTATGTAGTAGAGCTAAAGAATGCTTTATGGCCGACATTAATATATCTACCATCAGTTTTACAAATACTATTAATGAACTTAGATGGTCAATAAGGTCCTGATGAGGGATTGTAGTATAGAGAGTACATATAGATCAATCGACCATGTATGAACACGGATACAATCATACTTTAGGAGCTATTCTTATAGCAAAGATGGAGTTATTTACCTTTGTTACAAGACCCCTGAATTTCTGCCATTGGTTCACGTTGCACCAAATACCCCTTATCGTTGGCCTTCCATGCAAATAGAAACGGATGTCAACCCTGATGGCCGAGTTATAGTCGCATATAGTCACTTTGTTTCTTTGATCTACGACTATCGGTTTGGCTAATCGACACGAGGTGGCATTGGTCGTATGATCTGATGGAGCTATGCCGCTGGTATTGTAGTGAATTGTTCGCATAATATTTTACGCGTCTCTAGTACGATCATGGGAATGCTAAAATACGACATCAGTACAACGGTAATTAATTAACGCTAAATACACTTGTTTATGTTCTCGTGTCTCCCATGATCGGTACTGCTGCGTGATAAATGTAATACTGGGGCTGTGTTCGTGTCTACTCCGTCATTTAATGTTTCTCACCTGATCACGTGACACCCACGTGTTGACGGATAACGGTCAGTCTTTCCGCTTGACGAATAAATCAGTCGTAAAGTATCGAAACATACGGTTCTTCAACGTCCTATTGAAACGTTCCACAACGGTCGCTTTTGTTTTTTTATACGTATGGTAGAAGTAAATCTCGTTGGTCTTGAAAGAACTCTGCACTTTCCGGTTCAGAAATTCATTCCTTTCATCCGATTGTAGGTAAACCGGTTTGCTTCTTCTCTTCATTATTCTTCACTACGCTTTGATTACGTTTTCTCTCGTTTTGCACTTTAATCCTATCTGACCTGTCCAGGTCTGGGGGAGCCGACATCCCTCCCCCCATTATTTTTCTTACCCCTTGAGCTAGGGGGCTGAAACTTACCAAACTATACCCTTAGGTCAAGCTCTACCAGAAAAACCAAGATGGCCGCTACGATGACGTCACAGTGATGTCATTTTCAAAAACGGCATTTTTGGCCAATTTTGCGGTCAGATTTTCCGAATTTTTTATTTATGCAATTTCTCTGGAAAAACTGCGCGATGAATTAGTACATAATAATGTGATGTGAAATAAAATAGTTTTTGCCCACTTTTCATCGCGGAAAAGCAAAAATTTTGAAGAAATGTGACGAAAACATCACTTTTCTGGTACCCCAAGTGGCCGCCATCTTGAATTTACCCATGATTCTCTGCTCTGGGGGTTATGCAAATAAACTCAAAATGACCCCAATATGATAAACTATAAAGTCACGGAGCTTCAGCTCTCCATTTCTTGTAGTTCCGGATATAGCGCGGAAAGTTTGGTAAGGGAGCCCCCCCAGGCATGGTGGGGTTAATCGGGACAGCCCACGCGTAATTGGACAGAATATATATACACGTTAGAATAGAACGATTATTCCCATTCCGTTTGGACAGAGAAGGCATATCTACTAAGTCTACCTGCCACAAGTCATGTATCTTATCCACCATTACTCTGTTTCTGCGGAAGTTCTTTCTCGCCGGTTTGTGAAGAGTATAGACATCTTGCTTACTCAGCCAGTATCGTATACGAGACAATGGAATGTTATATCCCTTTCCGCGGAAGCCCTGCGTGAGGCATTAACCCCCGCTTACGCGGTTTTTCTGGAAGGCGTATAGTACAACTCCTTCAACACTCTGTTGACCCCCTTATTAGACGTCATGATCGGACTCTTCCACCGCTCCTGTGGAAATTATTAGAATGTCGATAAACGACTACTTAAATTAACTAAAAACTCAATGAGGTAAGTAGTTTACGATGTATATATGCATCGTTATGGATATAGAAACGGGCAGTACATTACCATGTGTCGAATGAAAACGATCAATTTCACGTTCTGTAGAGTTATTGTCTTCAAGGGTATTCGGACGATTTCGTTTTGATACAGTCCAGTACGTCCTTTTCCCATTCAGTCGTCTTCAGCTGAGTCCCAAGCAAATCTTTACATTCGTATTTCGACATGTACAGGAGTGTATTTCCCTCTGCTTTTCCACCAATTTTCCATAATTTGTAATCACGACGTCTTCGTTGATGCGTTTCATCGCTTCGTTAAATTATAAGTTCGACATACCGCTGGGATCGCTCATCAAACTCTCGTGGTGATCTTGGCTGGGGTCGTCGATCTCACATCCTGGGCAGCGTTCTCTCGTTATTTCGCCGATTGTGGGTATGAGCTGCCCGATGTGCGCTTTCTTGATGGCGCGTTTCAGACATCGTTTTCTCATGTTCATCTTCCTGGTCGGTGGAGGATGTCGTCGACAAAGGCACCGGATGCGTAAATCTGAATGCTGCTCACCATCTCCTTCAGAGCGGCGTCAATGTTGCCGGCTTTCTTGTTCAACTCTGTCTATAGCACGACGCCCAAGGAGATTCATTTAGGCGTAGAACAAAAATGTGATTTAACTGTGACGTCAGATCGACCCCGTGCCCATCCCCTCTGTGTCATCGCCGAAAATAGCTTCTACCTCTATACGATCGGAGAACACCTGGTCAACCCAGTAGCCTTTAGTTGAGTCATCGCCGAAACTAGCGTCAGCCTCTATATAACCCCGGCCAGCTATGCGTCCCCGTGCCCTTTTGGTCGTCTCTCCGCATCTATACGACATCTAAACAACCGGAGGCCAGCTGTGTGATGAGTCATCGCCGAAAATATCGTCGGTCGCCGGAAAACCCCGGCCCAGTGCGATCCCGTCTCATTTTGGTTGAGTCATCGCTAAAATAGCGTATGTCGCTGTATAACCGTATGCCACCTGGTCAACCTCTGACGCATCTCTTAAAATAGCCGCTTCCTCTATCCACGTATGCGACCCCAGTGGCCGTTCTCTGACCTCAAGCACTCATATCTATAACTCACCTGGCAGCCCTGATACTACTGATGAGTAATCCAGATAGATCCATACTTCATGTAAAAAAGCACGAGGGGCATATCCTCTCCTAATTGGAGAGAGATATCCTCATCTTATGAGAATTATGACCGTGTAGGCCTTCTCTTTTTTTTGTCGACGGCACTGGCAAGATGAAGCTCCTGAATTTATCAAGTGTTTACAAAAGTACGATTTCTGTGGCCGGCACAATGGCCGCATACTCTCTTATTTGGGGGGACTGCAGAATGGCACAATGAAAGTTATGGTCATGTACTCTTTGTTTTGTGTCCACGGCACAATGACACAATGGAACTTTCAGGATTTCTGTGGCCTGCAGAATGGAGCGGCACAATGTCCATATATTCTCTTATAGAGGGACGGCAGAATGGCACAATGAAAATTATGGCCATGTAGGCCTTCTCTTTTTTGCCGACGGCCCTAGGGCAGAATGAAGCTGTCTCAATTTATCAAGTGCTTACAAATAGGACGATTTCTGTGACCGGCAGAATGAAGCGGTACAGTGTCCGTATACTTTCTTTTTTTGGTGGAAGACAGAATAGCACAATGAAAATTATGGCCGTGTACTCTTTTTTTTACTCCTCGGGCAAAATTTTGCCCGAAGGGTATTGTCGTCGTCAGCGTCGTCTGTCCGTCCGTCTGTGAACACGCTATCTCGAAAAGAATTAGAGCCAGGCATTGTAAATTCATACCACATATGTATCGGGTGAAGGATCAGAAGCCTATTGAAATTGACAGACCTTTACCAATTTTATCAAGGTCATATTCCAGTATTTGCTATAATTTTTGAAGGATTAAAGCTAGGGTCTCCAAATTCATATTGTATACGCAACTGGTGGTTGACTAGAACCCTATTTCAATTGATTGACCTTATCATATCATATATGACTGTCATATGATGTTTATTTGATATAACATGAAGAAATATAGCTAGGCTTTCCAAATTAATACTATGTATATGTCTGGCCATTGTTCAAATGTGTGCTGAAGATGACTGACCTTGACCTCTTATACTGGTTATTATGATACAACATGAAGAAATATTATTAGGCTTTCCAAAATAATACTACGTATACATATGACGATGGTTCAGAGATTTAGTGAAGATGGCTGATCTTGACCTATTTTTCAAGGTCATATACTCTGTTCTATGATATAACATAAAAAATATGGCTAGGCTTTCCAAATTAGTGTCAAAGTGGTGTTAGGGAGGAATGTATGTGAAGTCGAGTGTCAAAGCGGTGTTAGGGAGAAATGTATGTGAATTTGAGTGTCAAAGCGGTGTTACGGAGGAATGTATGTGAAGTCGAGTGTCAAAGCGGTGTTAGGGAGAAATCTATGTGAAGTTGAGTGTCACAGCCGTGTTAGGGAGGATTGTATGCGTGGTCGAGTGCCAGTGCGCGGTGAGGACTTAGGGTTACGTGTATTTTAGGTTGATTTCAGCTATCAAAAATCATGTAATTTTGAGCCTAATAGTCGGGTAAAGGTCACATACCGTATAGACATGTATCCACATGGGATTTCTCGATATACTTCAATCCCTCATCAGGACCTTATTGACCGTCTAAGTTCATTAATAGTATCTGTGTTCAATAAAACTGATCGTAGATATATTAATGTCGGACGCCATAAAGCATTCTTTAACTCTACTACATACAAGAGATATCATTCATGGGATGTTTCTTTGTTTATAGAGTTGCTTGAATTTCTCATTAATAATATCTATGTGAAATTTGGCAACACAATATATCAGCAGCATATAGGTATTCCAATGGGTACTAATTGTGCACCCCTGTTGGCCGACCTGTATCTGTTCTCTTATGAATATGACTATATGCAGGCGCTTTCAAAAACCGACCCATTCAAAGCCCGTTCCTTCTCATTCACCAAACGCTATATAGACGATCTTCTCGCTGTGGATAATCGCTATATAAATGACGCAGTGAAGGATATATATCCACCTTCACTGGATTTGAAGGAAACTACAGATAGCCCTACAGGCACATCTTATTTAGATCTCTATCTCTATAAACATGAAGCGGGCCTTCTCTCTCGTCGACTGTATGACAAAAGAGATGATTACCATTTCGACATCGTAAACTATCCCTTTCTGGACAGTAATATTCCAGTGGGAGCTGCATATGGCGTATACATATCTCGCCTAGTAGCATTTGCTAGATCTTGTGTTAAATGTGACGATTTTAATCAACGTCAAACAACATTGTTGCAAAAAATTATAAAACAGGGCTACACCACCAAGCGCCTCAACTCAAAGTTTTTTTCAAATTTGGCGATACATATCGCATGCTGATAGCGAAATACGAGCGTAGCGTGCAAGATCTATGGCGTTACGTTTGGTAACTTGTGTCTAATTCTGCTTGACCCGGGACTAGGGGCCGTATGAGCCCATGTACTCCAAGATCCTCATGGTACTCATATGAACAGCCACAATCAAAGCGTGACTGAGATACATCATTCTTTAGATGACGGCTTTACAACGAATATTATGGATTAAGAATACTGATCAGCGATACGGGTGTGATATTTTTGGAACATCATGATGTCTTGCCGGCATCATTGAAAATTGTTGACCGCTTCTCTCTTGCAGGAAACAAGCCTATGTTTATGTATACTATGATTGTCTTTTTGGATTTGGTGCTAATGCTGTTATATGGAATATGGAATAGGTCTTTGGATTATGGACGCGGATATTGGCTAATGCACGACGGCTGAATTATGAATGACGGACCAGACGCTTGTAACATGTACATGGGGCAATGTACATGAAGCCGAGTGTCAAGGCGGTGTTAGGGAGGAATCTGTGTGAAGTCGTAGCTGTGTTAGAGAGGAACGTATGTGAAGTCGAGCGTCAGTGATGTTAGGGAGGAATGTATGAGCGGTGTTAGGGAGGAATGTATGTGAAGTCGAATGTCAAAGCGATGCTAGGGAGGAATGTATGTTTAGTCAAGTGTCAAAGTGCTGCTAGGGAGCAATGTATGTGAAGTCGAGTGTCAAAGCGGTGTTAGGAAGATTGTACGTAAAGTCGAGTGTCAAAGCTGTGTGAGGGAGGAATGTACGTGAAGTCGACTACGTGAAGTCGAGTGTTAGGGAGGAACGTACATGAAGTCAACTGTCAAAGTCTTGTTAGGCAGGAATGTATGTGAAATCAAGCGTCAAAGCGTTGTTAGGGAGGAACGTATGTCAACTCGTGTGTCAAAGCAGTGTTAGGGAGGAACGTATGTGAACTCGAGTGTCAAAGCGGTGTGAGGGAGGAATGTACGTGAAGTCGGCTGTCAAAGCTGTGTTAGGGGGAACGTATGAGAATTCGAGTGTCACAAGTGCTGTTAGGGAGGAATGTACATGGAGTCAAGTGTCAAAAGTGGTGTTAGGAAGGAATGTATCTGAAGTTGAGTGTCAAAACTGTGTGAGAGAGGAATGTATGTGAAGTCGAGTGTCAAAGCTGTGTGAGGGGGGAACGTATGTGAAGTCGAGTGTCACAAGTGATGTTAGGGAAGAATGTATATGAAGTCGAGTGTCAAAAGCGGTGTTAGGGAGGAATGTTTGTGAAGTCGAGTGTCAAAGCAGCGTTAGGGAGGAACGTATGTGAAGTCCAGTGTCGAAGCAGTGTTAGGAAGGAATATATGTGAAGTGGATTGTCAAAGTGGTGTTATGGAGGAATGTATTTGAAGTCGAGCGTCAAAGCGGTGTTAGGGAGGAACATATGTGAAGTCCAGTGTCGAACCGGTGTTAGGTAGTAATATATGTGAAGTCGAGTGTAAAAGTGGTGTTAGGGAGGAATGTATGTGAAATCGAGTGTCTAAACTGTATTAGGTAGGAACGTATATGAATTCGGAGTGTCAAAGCGGTGCTACGAAGGAACGTATGTGAAGTCGAGTGTCAAAGCGGTGTTAGGAAGATTGTACGTAAAGTCGAGTGTCAAAGCTGTGTGAGGGAAGAATGTACGTGAAGTCGACTACGTGAAGTCGAGTGTTAGGGAGGAACGTACATGAAGTCAACTCTCAAAGTGTTGCTAGGCAGGAATGTATATGGGTTCGTGTGTCAAAAGCGGTGTTAGGAAGGAATGTATGTGAAGTCGGGTGTCAAAGCTGTGTGAGAGAGGAATGTATGTGAAGTCGAGTGTCAAAGCTGTGTGAGGGGGGAACGTATGTGAAGTCGAGTGTCACAAGTGCTGTTAGGGAAGAATGTATATGAAGTCGAGTGTCAAAAGCGGTGTTAGGGAGGAATGTTTGTGAAGTCGAGTGTCAAAGCAGCGTTAGGGAGGAACGTATGTGAAGTCCAGTGTCGAAGCAGTGTTAGGGAGGAATATATGTGAAGTGGATTGTCAAAGTCGTGTTATGGAGGAATGTATGTGAAGTCGAGCGTCAAAGCGGTGTTAGGGAGGAACATATGTGAAGTCCAGTGTCGAACCGGTGTTAGGTACTAATGTATGTGAAGTCGAGTGTCAAAGTGGTGTTAGGGAGGAATGTGTGTGAAGTCGAGTGTCTAAACTGTGTTAGGTAGGAACGTATGTGAATTCGGAGTGTCAAAGCGGTGCTACGGAGGAACGTATGTGAAATCGTGTGTCAAAGCGGTTTTACGGAGAAATCTTTGTGAAGTTGAGTGTCACAGTCGTGTTAGGGAGGATTGTATGCGTGGTCGAGTTTCAGTGTGCGGTGAGGACTTAGCATTAGGTGTATTTTAGGTTGATTTCAGGTATCAAAATCATGTAATTTTGAGCCTAATAGTCGGGTAAAGGTCACATACCGTATAGACATGTATCCACATGGGATTTCTCGACTCTCTATACTTCAATCCCTCACCAGGACCTTATTGACCGTCTAAGTTCATTAATAGTATCTGTGTTCCAGAAAACTGATCGTAGATATATTAATGTCGGAAGCCATAAAGCATTCTTTAGCTATACTACATACAAGAGATATCATTCATGGGATGTTTCTTTGTTTATAAAGTTGCTTGAATTTCTCATTAATAATATCTATGTGAAATTTGGCAGCACAATATATCAGCAGCATATAGGTATTCCAATGGGTACTAATTGTGCGCCCCTGTTGGCTGACCTATATTTGTTCTCTTATGAATTTGACTATATGCAGCCGCTTTCAAAACCGACCCATTCAAATTACAACACATATAAGGGAAGTGGGAAGAGGTGCCGACATACTGACTGCGTCACATGACTTCACAGAATAATCCTCTGGTTAACCTATTCTAAAGCACATACCAAGAATCTAACGATTCGTGATATGTGTTGTATCTCAGGTACGCTTTTATTGTACCTGTTCATGTGGCAACTTGGATGATATGACCACACGGCCCCTAGCACCGGCATAAGCGGTATTAGATACAAATCTAGAGAGCTATGATGGAAATGCTCTGACAACTCGTATACTGGTAATTGGTGAGCTATTTCGCTGTGACAACTCGTCCATTGGAGATTGGTGAGCTGTATCGTCGTCAGATGTAAATGTAAAATCGAGTGTCAAAGCTGTGTGAGGGAAGAATGTACGTGAAGTCGACTACGTGAAGTCGAGTGTTAGGGAGGAACTTACATGAAGTCAACTGTCAAAGTGTTGTTAGGCAGGAATGTATATGGGTTCGAGTGTCAAAAGCGGTGTTAGGAAGGAATGTATGTGAAGTCGAGTGTCAAAGCTGTGTGAGAGAGGAATGTATGTGAAGTCGAGTGTCAAAGCTGTGTGAGGGGGAACGTATGTGAAGTCGAGTGTCACAAGTGCTGTTAGGGAAGAATGTATATGAATTCGAGTGTCAAAAGCGGTGTTAGGGAGGAATGTATGTGAAGTCGAGTGTCAAAGCAGTGTTAGGGAGGAACGTATGTGAAGTCCAGTGTCGAAGCAGTGTTAGGGAGGAATATATGTGAAGTCGAGTGTCAAAGTGGTGTTAAGGAGGAATGTGTGTGAAGTGGAGTGTCAAAGCAGTGTTAGGTAGGAACGTATGTGAATTCGGAGTGTCAAAGCGGTGTTTCATGGGATGAAACATGGGATGTTTCTTTGTTTATAGAGTTGATTGAATTTCTCATTAAAAATATCTATGTGAAATTTGCCAACACAATATATCAGCAGCATATAGGTATTCCAATGGGTACTAATTGTGCACCCCTGTTGGCTGACCTATATCTGTTCTCTTATGAATATGACTATATGCAGGCGCCTTCAAAAACCGATCCATTCAAAGCCCGTTCCTTCTCATTCACCAAACGCTATATAGACGATCTTCTCGCTGTGGATAATCGCTATATAAATGACGCAGTAAAGGATATATATCCACCTTCACTGGATTTGAAGGAAACTACAGATAGCCCTACAGGCACATCTTATTTAGATCTCTATCTCTATAAACATGAAGCGGCCATTCTCTCTCGTCGACTTTATGACAAAAGAGATGATTACAATTTCGACATCGTAAACTATCCCTTTCTGGATAGTAATATTCCAGTGGGACCTGCGTATGGCGTATACATATCTCGCTTAGTAGCATTTGCTAGATCCTGTGTTAAATGTGATGATTTTAATCAACGTCACATAACATTGTTGCAGAAACTTATAAAACAGGGCTATTCCACCAAGCGCCTCCACTCAAAGTTTCTCAAATTTGGCGATACATATCGCATGCTGATAGCAAAATACGAACGTAGCGTGCAAGATCTATGGCGCTACGTTTCGTAACTTGTGTCTAATTCCGCTTAATCCGGGGCTAGGGGCCGTATGAACCCATGTACTTCATATGAACAGTCACAATCAAAGCGTGACTGAGATACATCATTCTTTAGATGACGACTTTACAACGAATATTATGGATTAAGAATACTGATCAGCGATACGGATTTGATATTTTTTGAACATCATGATGTCTTGGCGGCATCATTGAAAACTGTTGACCGCTTCTGTCTTGCAGGAACCAAGCCTATGTTTATGTTTTGCAATGATTGTCTTTTTGAATTTGGTGCTAATACTGTTATATGGAATATGGAATAGGTCTTTGGATTATGGACGCGGATATTCTCTAATGGACGACGGTTGGATTATGAATGACGGACTAGACGCTTGTAATTAGGGAGGAACTTATGTGAAGTCGAGTGCCAAAGTGGCGCTCGGGAGGATTGTATGTGAAGTCGAGTGTCAAAGCAGTGTTAGGGAGGAATGTATGTGAAGTCGAATATCAAAGCGGTGTTATGGAGGAATGTATATGGAGTCGAGTGTCAAAAGCGATGTTAGGAAGGAATGTATGTGAAGTCGAGTGTCAAAGCTGTGTGAGAGCGGAATGTATGTGAAGTCGAGTGTCAAAGCTGTGTGAGGGAGGAACGTATGTAAGGTCGAGTGTCACAAGTGCTGTTAGGGAGGAATATATATGAAGTCGAGTGTCAAAAGCGGTGATAGGGAGGAATGTATGTGAAGTCGAGTGTCAAAGCAGTGTTAGAGAGGAACGTATGTGAAGTCCAGTGTCGAAGCAGTGTTAGGGAGGAATGTATGTGAAGTCGAGTGTCAAAGTGGTGTTAGGGAGGAATGTATGTGAAGTGGAGTGTCAAAGCGGTGTTAGGGAGGAACGTATGTGAAGTCCAGTGTCGAACCGGGGTTAGGTAGTAATGTATGTGAAGTCGAGTGTCAAAGTGATGTTAGGGAGGAATGTGTGTGAAGTCGAGTGTCAAAGCAGTGTTAGGGCGGAACGTATGTAAATTCGGAGTGACAAAGCGGTGTTAGGGAGGAACGTATGTGAAGTCGAGTGTCAAAGTGGCGTTGGGGAGGAATGTATGTGAAGTCGAGTGTCAAAGCGGTGTTATGGAGAGATGTATGTGAAGTCGAGTGTCAAAGCGGTGTTAGGGAGGAATCTACGTGAAGTTGAGTGTCGCAGCCGTGTTAGGAAGGATTGTATACGAGGTCGAGTGTCAGTGGGGGGTAAGGACTTAGGGTTAGGTGTGTTTTAGGTTTATTTCAGCTATCAAAACCATGTAATTTCGAGCCTAAAAGTCGGGTACATGTACATGGGGCAATGTACATGAAGCCGAGTGTCAAGGCGGTGTGAAGCCATGCGACTCTGTCAGTATGTCGGCACCTCTTCCCACTTCCCTTATATGTGTTGTAGTTAGAGAGGAATCTATGTGAAACCTAGTCTTGAAGCGGTGTTAGGGAGGAATGTATGCGAAGTCAAGTGTCAACGCAGTGTTAGGGAGGAACGTACATGAAGTCAAGTGTCAAAGCGTTGTTAGGGAGGAATGTATGTGAAGTCGAGTGTCAAAACAGTGTTAGGGAGGAACGTACATGAAGTCAACTGCTAAAGCCGTGTTAGGGAGGAACGTACATGAAGTCAACTGTCAAAGTGTTGTTTGGCAGGAATGTATGTGAAGTCTAGCGTGAAAGCGTTGTTAGGGAGGAACGTATGTCAACTCGTGTGCCAAAGCGGTGTTGGGGAGGAACGTATGTGAAGTCGGGTGTCACAGTGCTGTTAGGGAGGAATCTACGTGAAGTTGAGTGTCAAAACCGTTTTAGGGAGGATTGTATATGAGGTTGAGTGTCAGTGTGGGGTGGAGGCTTAGTTGTGTTTTAGGTTTATTTCAATTTTCCATTCTACCTTACTGAGGAAAGTAATGTTTCCTATGACAAATTGAACACTTTATTTCCTGCCATTCTGCCGGTGCAAAGTGCGGGCAGAAAGAAAGTCTTTTTATTTTCCATTGTCCCGCAGCATTTTGCCGTAGAGACAAAAACCGATTGTGTTTCATTGTGACGCTACGTCAGTTTGAATAAAGATAATTTCCATGTTGTCAGTCTTCATTTTCCATTGTGCCACTGCATTGTGTCGTTCATTCTAACGGTATCAAGCGTCAGTTTAAAGAAAGACAATCTTCATTTTGACGGTGTTCATTGTGATGTTGCAGGGTTATGGTTACCCCTTCCTTCCATTCTGCCGGTGCAAAGTGCAGGCAGAAAGAAAGTATTTCATTTTCCATTGTGCCACTGCATTCTGTCGTACAGAGAAAAATTGATTGTTTCATTGTGACGGTGTAAAGCGTCAGTTTGAAGAAAGACAATCTTCATTCTGACGGTCTTCATTGCGACGTTGCAGGGTTAGGTTTACCCCTTCCTTCCATTCTGCCGGTGCAAAATGCCGAGAGAAAGAAAGTCCTTTATTTTCCATTGTGCCGTTTCATTCTGCCGTACCGAGAAAAAGTAATGTTTCCCATGATAAACTGATCATTTTGTTTCCTCCCATTCTGCCGATGCAAAGTGCTGGCCGAAAGAAAGACTATTTGGTTTTCAAAACAAAAAGGACAACAATTGATCGTGTTTCATTGTGACGGTGTAAAGCGACAGTTTGAATAAAGACAATCTTTATTCTGACGGTCTTTTTTGTGACGTTGCAGGGTTAGGGTTACCCCTTCCTTCAATTCTGCCGGTGCAAAGTGCCGGTTGAAAGAAAGTCTTTCATTTTACATTGTGCCTCTGCATTCTGTTGTACAGAGAAAAATTTGATTGTCTTTCATTGTGATGCTGCAAAATGTCACTTTAAAGAAAGATGGTCTTAAATTTTCCGTTGTGCCGTTCGATTCTGCCGTACCGAGAAAAAGTATCCTTTCGTTTCATTGTACCGGTGCAAAGTGTCGGCACAAAGAAAGTCTTTCATTTTCAATTGTGCTGTTCCTTTCTACCGTAGACAGAAAAAGGGGATGGTAGAGGTTCTCAGCCCTCTTATATAGTCTCACTCGTGCTCCCTTACATGAAGTATCGACCTCCAGATACGACCGCGATTCATACTACTGTATATGGAGGGGCCTTCACACAAATGCGACAGAGGGATAATTTATTTCACTTTAACGTGGGTTTAGATTGATGGGAAGGTATCCAAGCAAGTGTCCGACTAAAGCCATTTTGACCTTTCTGTTATTGCGGACAGAAACTAAGATAATTCTCGGTAGGCCTACCCATCATATACACCAACTCACCCCTTCCCTTCCAGGATGTTTCCATTCAAATGACACTACCTCATGTAATTTGGGTATATGCGTTTGATTTCTTCAACACATTTATGATGGTTGTTCGATCCGGGGGATAGAAGTGTTTTATCCCTTAAATTATAATATAATAATATATTTCTTTAATATTTCCCATTAAAAAATCCTCTGATAAAAGAAAGAGACATTCCTATGAAGAAACGTGCGGAAATCTGATAAATTACTCTTTTCATACCACTTCTTAAACACATATTGTCTGGGCGTACAAAAGATACAGATTTGAATAAATGCCGTATCATTCAAGAGGTGTTGTAGATCTGTAATTTTGAACAAGTAGGACAGCACATGAGTCGAAAATGGCGCGTTATGTTGAGGTTTAGCTGATTGGCTGACGACATCACGTGGTGTTGATTTCCACGTATAGTTACCGAAAGTATGCTGAAAATGGATGCACACGCTCCCAGGGTATGTCTTACCGCGTACAGATGACCCAGATGGATTACAGGTTTCGTCACGGGAACCGGCTCTCCTCTGTGCACCTGTTTTCCAGTGGATGATTTATGATGCGGAACTTGTGCGCGCGTACAACATTAACAGATGCACTATAACCAGGACCCCAGCCAAACTGATAGACCGTAATAGTCACTGGACCGAATCAGTTATGGGAGAGTCCACTATTAGCGGAGTGAAAGGAAACCTAGGCTTTCATCTATTTCTTAACGTATTTAAGATTTCAATTATTAAGAAGCGCTGAATAAGAATAACTAACATTCCTAGGACTGTTTCGTTCCACACCGGTACTCAATTTATTTAAAGCCTTTTTCGGCATGGATCTGCGTCAGTATCAGAGTAAAACAGGTAGGCTACTTAATTTATAACCTATGCTACATTCCCCTCAGATATTTACAATAATTATAAACATTGCAGAGCTGTGTTTCGAAACAAAACAAATACTAAAAGGTGTAGGTATTGATAACATAACATATTGTAACGTTTTTACTACCGTTCTGATTTGTCAGGTGGAAATATAGATACCTCGGAATAGATACCTCATCAGCAAATATGTCAAACGAGTTGAAGCCCATATGTGGATCAGTCAAATCGAGAGTCAATGCGTTGGTTATATGTTTATATATATAAATCAGTTTATTATAAAGATATAATTTTATAATACGTGTCTTCACACAGACTAGGTTAATTATCTTTCTCTGTCATAAAGTTAATTCTAAATGGGCATGAATACTTCAAATATATTCTCTCACACTGTGTACCGAGCTACGGGAATTTAGCATTTCATAAATTAATTAATTAGATCTAACAGATTGACTTGATTCACGGTATATTTTGCCGTATGCCAGCTTCCCCAAGCATTACGTCACATATTTGTCCCATTTTAATGAACAATGAAAGTATCTGTTTTTATATTAATTTAAATGTTTTAAACACTTGTACAATACACATATTAGAAGATGCTCCGTGTTAACCTTGATCGAATAAATATGGCATATAAGACCATTTACACTTGATTCCGCGTGCTTGATAAACTGTTCTACATCTACATGGGCGGCTTCATAGCGAGACGACTATAATCATAATTAATTTGTGAAAATATGACTTGATTAGTTTGTCAAAGATATTCCGCCTAGCGACATTATCTCTGGTGCTCCGAAAGGAAGACAAATTTTAAGCCGAAACTTCGTATCTTTGTGTTATCATATTGTGCTAACATAATCGGGTCATTTTGAGCCTATTTGCATGCTGGTACTCCATGTGGGATTAACCACCAATATCTAGTACCAAATTAGACCACGAAATTGTATATCGCACTTATTCTCCGATTACATATCGACATATATGTACTCCGATATTTTGGTGCCCTTTACCAATTATACGGAGCTCCGACCAGTCAGAAGCACCTACAGTTTCATTTCCCACGAGCTTTCCTAGCGAAATTTCATAATCACATCTTTTCAAAATTGATCATTTAAATCGGTGTGCGAGAAATGAACATCAACCGCACAGACAGAAAAACGTTTTGATCTCGGCGTGGGTGGTGTTATACATGTAGCTGACACAACAACATTCGAACTGGTCGGCTATCGACAACTACATATACATCTACAATACGAATGCAAATGACGGGAGAAAAGAGGTAATTGCCCACTGTATTTATATACCGTGGTAAACATGCACAGACAAACCTCTGTCAAGATTTCTACTGGGTTCCCGCAGATCTGCAGAAAGGGCTATACACAGTGGGTCATTCACGGATGAACGGTTTTGTGACCTTTCTCTCTTATTTTGTAAATTTAACTGTGCTATTCTATGCAAACATATATGGTACTTGTTTATACATCTAGCTGTACACTCCCACTACGTTCTATCTGATGAAATGATCTCTGAAGTCAACAATGACGTCCTCATTGCCTTAATGAATGAAGCAAATTCATAAAGAGAAAGAAAAAAATAGGCAGAATATTGTAACAATATTTCCTCCAAAATGTTGATATATTAACACTATATTTACTTCACCGACTCACGACATAGTACATCTGAATGGACGAATGATCTAAAATTAGAATACCATACAATTGACTAGATCGAAAAAGGTTATGGTTAGTGATTTCGATTCACCATTTGCTTTTATCGGAGTTTTTGCACTGACAAAGCTGGCGACGATAGTATTCTGTGTTACACAGTGGTACGCCTAAACGGTAGACCCTTCGTCGTAGAAAATCGCCGTCAAACTTTCCGCTAGCCAGGTGTGTTATCATATTTAATGTTAATGGTATGATCCAATCAACGATCTTATATTTCTCTCCTCAAAGTGGAAGTTCACCTGTATGCTGAGGATATCTTAAAAGGTCAGTTTTCCATAAGGTAATAAGTAACAATATCGCACTTATGGTAAAAGTATATCAGCGATTAATTCAGCGAGGCAATAAATATGTTAGTCATTTAAATATGAAGCGTACAATTTGAAATCCGGGTTGAGTGTTTATGAGAGTGTAGAGTATTCAGTGACACATTGTTTTTACTAAATCTACATGTGCTATACATGAGCTTTTATTGTAAGGATTATAAAGATATTTTTTACCGACCATAGTACTTACCCTTTTTTCATACCTGAAATTCATGAAATTGTCATCCCGAATCCAAGCTTTCAAAGGGGGCGGGGGGGGGAGGGGGGGGATTGAATCGAGCATTTGAACATGCTGATCGAGTGCTTGAACACGTTTTAAAGTCGTGTACATGCACAGTTGCTTGGATTGTGGGATATTTTGATGACAGAAGCTCACCTGTATTTTCAATAAATTATGGACATTAATAAATATATATATATATATTATTGTTTGTTGGGTTTTTTCGAGTAGATTTTTCTACTTTTTCTATATTTATTCTCTCATCGTTTACTCAAATAAAGTCATTCCCATTTATGTTAAGCTGGACAAAACTCAATTTACCTTACATTTTTTTATTCTTTTTTTTATGATACCCTGATATCTATGATATAGAATAAGAGTACTTCTGTTCTGTGTCATATATCAGAGCAATATTGAGAGCAATTTGGATTTTGTTCGGCTCTTGGATTTGTTCGACTCTTATTGTCATATCAGGTGAAAAAAACCCTGTAGTAACTCTGGCTTTGTTCGGCCTGACATAAATGAGATTGACTTATTTGGGTCAAAGATGAGTGATATAGATGTAGAAAAAAATCGATTTGAAGAAAACAACAAAATATATATCTATTAATTTCCAAATTTATTTAAAATATACGTAGACCTTCACCATCAAATAGGTGAAAAATTAGGCAACTCTGTGTACATGTACTACGGTCTGACAAATTGTTCTGATTCTGCTTCATGAACAATGTAAACGAGAGATGCGACCGGTGAATTACCAACTATATACTTTAGATGATGTAATCATATTTCTCAACATGTTTGGTCTCATAGTGACGTCACTTTGCATCTGTATTTTAACAGAGGCGCCAAGAGTATCTTCCGATTGCAACGAAGGCAAGATGACATACAGACCGGCCAGCAGCAGTCACGTAGAATATTGGAGATGTCTTGCAATATTTATGATTCTAGCTGCGCTGTCCCTGGCTATAGCACTGGCTATTGTAAGCGTCATGCTTAACGAATCGCTGTCATCAAAACAGGAACTTAACGGAACCGTTAGTGAGACACCGCGGACATGTCCACTTGGACAGGATAAGATCGATTTGAAAGAGCAGGATGAACCCTCCTTGTTTGCAGATCTAACCCAGAAAGAGTTAAAAGCCATCACAGACTACCTTTATCAACAATCCGATTTGAATATCGTCAAAGTGTCTCAAGCTTCAGTTAGCAGCACCTATATATATTTAGTGGAACTGTTGCTCCCTGATAAATTGGCTGTCTTGTCTTATTTAGACAACAATGGACCTAGACCAAACAGGTGGGCCAAGGTTATTCTTTTTCGTGGTGATTTGACTGAACCAGAGGTACAGGAATATCGAGTTGGACCACTACCAAATCCTGCAAGCCATGCACTCTTAAATTATTCACAACGAAGACAAAACCCAATACCATTTACATATCGACCGGCATCGTTACCCGAAACTGCGGGAATAACAAAAAGTATTATTCCCACAGTTTTCTTCAAAATAGGCAGAATTGTATTTGAGAGTTTTGGTATACTACTTTCAGATTGCAGTGGGTGCTTGACATATACGGCAAGTTATGTGTCATCCTCAAATTACGGAAACCTCACAAGAACACTTTGGATTGGCCTGAACTATGAAGTGGAGTACCTCACCTTGCATCCATTGGACTTCCAAGCTCTTCTAATTTTGAATGGTGTTGACCCAAGTAGCTACCAAGTGTCCACCGTCTGGTACAACCAGCAAAAGTTTGACAGTCTGGACGAACTGATCGAGAAATATTCCAATGACAGTATCGATAAAATCCGGGTCAATTTCCCCACAGACAAGGTGAATTTGTTTTCTACTTTGAACCTAAGAGGGAACGTTCTGGATACAGAAGACCTACGACCTCCCCGACAAGTTGAGCCTGACGGGAAACGGTACGAGGTCAAAGGACAGCACGTGACATACCTCGGTTGGTCGTTTGATTACCGGATGTCTACCACTTCAGGACCCATGATCATTGACGTGAAATACAGAAACGATAGGATTGCTTATGAGATCAGCCTTCAAGAAATTGCCGTCTTTTATTCCGGCAACAATCCCCTGAGGAGATTCAGCAACTATGTTGATAGTTTTGCTCTCCTGGGGTACGAGGGGAAAGCCTTAATACCTGGTGGGGATTGTCCTGTACATGCCACCTTTCTTCCGGCGCGACACCTCACGCATAATTCTGATTCCCCAATAGTCTTTGAAAACGCCCTCTGCGTCTTTGACCAGACGACAGGGATGCCTTTGCGGCGGCACCACTCTTACACTAAACAGCAAGGCTCATTCTACAGCGGTATGATGGATGACGTTCTTATCCTGAGATCAATTCTTACTATCGGTAACTACGACTACATTATTGACTTTGTGCTCCATCAAAATGGCGCACTGGAAGTCAAAGCTGTCTCAACAGGTTATATCGTCTCCAGCGTGTACTCTCCCGGCGAAGAGACATACGGCTTCCGGTTGCACGAGAGAATTCTGGGAAATATACATCATCACATGTTCCACTTCAAAGTGGATGTAGACATTGGTGGCACGCCGAACAGATTCGAGACTTTGGATATCGGACTGGAGGAAACCCCCAACACAGACTGGTCAGACACACCGGAAGCTGCCACAATTGCTCAAATAGTGTTTCAACGACACTTGCGAAAAACAGAATTAGAAGCGACGTACAAATTTAACTTTGAAAATCCGAAATATTTACTGTTTTATAATAACAATTCCATGAACGCATACGGTCATCCAAGATCATACAGACTAGCGATTAACGGTATGTCCAAGCAGATTTTACCGGTGAATCGTGGTCACGAACCATCCATATCGTGGTCAAGATACCAAATGGCAGTCACGAAATTTAACCAAAATGAGCTGACCAGTAGCTCTGTTTACGCCCAGATTGACGCCGTAGACCCAGTGGTGAACTTTCAGAAGTACTTAGATGACAATGAAACAATAGTTGATGAGGTAAGTAATGTTTCTCCCGTTCGTTGCAGTCAGACTGATGAAAACGGTATTATGATAACGAAAACATTGAATGAAAAGAGAGGAGATTGCAATAATGGTATAGTAAGTGACAATACCGCTCTCATGTCTGGAACATCCATCAGGCCTAGCAACAGTTCCGCGCATGCGCCTCAATTCCTTGTCCATCTATCTATTTCCCTGTGCTCGGGGCCAATTCCGTGTACATGGATCAGAAATCCTGGCGCTCGCCCCATCCATTCCTTGCGCTCGTGAAGCAATCCAAGGCCGGGGACAAACTTCCGTAGACTCGCGCCAGTTCTTCCCCTTAGTCAGTATATTGAAGACAAAGCGCATGGAACTTTGTACGCGGATATGGAATACTTCACGAGAGCAAGGAATGGATGAGGCGAGAGCCAGGATTTCTGGTCCATGTACACGGAATAGGCCCGAGCACAGGATAATGGAACTAAGGTGCGTGTGTGGAATTGTTTCCTATGCCTGTCTATTAAACACGATAGAATTACGCTAGCGCTGATGTGGCAACGCGAAAATAATGCGGTGGCTCAGCAGTATAGCGCTTCAGTACTACATGAAGCACGGTATGAGCACATTAATTAATCAGCGCCAGCCATTCTTGCATATTTATGGCGGTACAGGTACATCATTATTATACGATAGCTTGAAAATAGTCTGTATACAATGCGGTAGCTGCGCATACGACGCACATTAGCATCACGTTAACTAACGCGGTGTATTAATAGGGGTACTTCACTACTTCGGGGTAGTAAAATTCCAGGACCTCCAACTGGCCTATATAAATATCTCGTATAGTCGTGTTTGTTAGATTCAGTATATGGAAGATTTCAATCAATGTCACTAACTCACGGCGGCTGTAGGCATGTATCAGTTTATTGTCACTTTCAGTCGAGTGAGTAGGGCCTACATTGAATAAGTTAATAATAGTAAATGGGTAAGATATCCACGAGACAATTAATATGTAAATTATTCACGAGACAATAAATAGGTCAGTTATTCACGAGATAATAAATACGTCAGTTATTCACGAGACAATAAATAGGTAAGTTATCAACGAGACAATAAATAACTAAGTTATTCAAGAGACAGTAAATATTTAAGTTATCCACGAGATTTGAAAAGCGACAGCAAAGCGGTACTACATGTATAGCATGTGATTGTTTAGTGTCCCCAATAAATATCTTTTACTCTGACATGAGCGGTGCAGTCGCAACTTCTCGGTGATCTCCGGTTTGAGATGTCCCTCGAAGGCCATTGACGCCATATTGGACTAGAGCGTGGTCACGTGTGTTTCGGTCTGTCACGGGAATTATATCTTGCCAATACGTGGCGTGTGTACCATTTAAACTGATGGTTTTCTATTGAAACGTGCTTCGAATGAAAAGAATAAACAGTTTTTAGAATATCTGACGTAAATCAGAGACTCGCAGGGAAATATTTGCTGGTCGGGGATTAAGGCTTCCGCGAGAGTGGTTGGGCTTCGGAGCCATGCGTATTAAACCGTTCCGGCGCGTCACATCTGGAGATTCATAGGAAATTCATGGTGTCGTCCCCCGAGCGTAGAATCGGTCCATTTCGTAGATTTCCGCTCGGGAGTTCCGAATGATGAACGGTGGTGATAAAGGTCGCATTATGGGTTTGTCAGCAAAACAAAGGGGCCTATAATCATAGTAATTGCAACTGCATGGATATTTAGTCCCCAAGGAGTTTAAATATATATATCGTAAGTAGTAGGTAGCAACCCGATCCACTCTTATTTTCCAGGGAGGTAACGATTGCATCCACCAGGGGGCGCTGTCCCGTATGACGTCACTTCCGGTCTGGGTGAATGGAGCGTGACCTCTGTATGACGTCACTTCCGGTCTGCGTGAATGGGGCGTGTGTATTCCTTCGCGGTGATGCGGTCTGGTGGTGATGCGGTCGCGGGTAAAAGCTTCCGCGTAGAAAAAGTAGTCCGCAGACTTCAAATACGCTGCATGGTCCGATTGGGTCGAGTGAGGTATCAAAGTGAAGCATTCGTGAAGCGGCACCCAGTCATGAGTGGGGGCATGTAAAATTAGGATTTTTTCCCGAAACTATAAAAAGCGGAACACGGACTTTTACCCCTAAAATAGGGGAAAACACCTATCAACCCTAGTCAAAAGGGCTAATATCGGTCCCCGGGCTTATTGGGACCTGCCTATCAAGTCAATGGGGTGGGTGCATGTAAAATTAGGATTTTTTCCCGAAAATATAAAAAGCGGAATACGGACTTTACCCCTAAAATATGGGAAAAGCCCTATCAACCCTAGCCAAAAGGGCTAATATCGGTCCCCGGGCTTACTGGGACGTGTCTATCAAGTCAATGGGGTGGGTGCATGTAAAATTAGGATTTTCCCCCGAAACTATAAAAAGCGGAACACGGACTTTACCCCTACAATAGGGGTCTGTATTATACAATATAAGGGAATATGCCTGTATGGGGTATGGGGATGGTCAATTTTTTTCGTGGGCTTTACTATGGCTTGTGGGGTCACGTTTTTCTCGTCTCGCCAACAAAATGACAATGGGAAGGGTCCCGCAGCGAATCGGTGAAATTTTTGGGAAAAGTCACCGAGGTCTGTATATAGGCCCATAGGCTGGCCATGGGGGTATAGGTCCAACCTGAGAAATTCACACACGTTCAATGTGATATGGGTTGCTTGGATTTGTTGTTCACGTCTCGTCATTTAGAACACGATGGGAAGGGACCCGGAGCGAAACGGTGAAATTTTTGGAAAAAGTCACCCAGGCCTGGGTAGGCCCGTAGGCCTATACTGCATGGCTATGGGTGTATAGGTCCATACGGGGTGGACGTTTTGGGATCTAGGCGGGCCACTAATGGTCGGATGGGGTCGAGTGAGGTATCAATGTGAAGCCTATGTGAGGGGGCAACCGATGGGATGGATGTGGGGTAGGAATATCGTCATTCTGCGCATGCGCAATAGACAAAGTGTATGGAAATAGACGTTTTGGGATCTAGGGGAGCCACTAGTGGGCCGATTGGATCGAGTGAGGTATCAATGTGAAGCCTATGTGAGGGGCATCTGATGGGGTGAGTGCGGGGTTGAAATATCGTCACTCTGCGCATGCGCAGTGGACAAAGGGTATGGAAATAGATGTTTTGGGGTCTAGGTGGGCCATTAGTGGGCCGATGGGATCGAGTGAGGTATCCATGTGAAGCCTATGTGAGGGGGCTAGACTAGGGTGTCGTTTCCATTCTGCTGCGCAGGTCACGTGGGTTGTGACGTCACTTCCGGGTTTCACCTCCAAACCCAGAAGAGTTCCAATGTTCTCTTAGACGTCCGGATGTTCAACCTCCGCGGTTTTTCCCGGCCCGGCCCGGCCCGCCCCGGCCGCAGCGCGCGCGCGCGTCATCACCGGCAGTGCGCGGGTGAATGTCGGGTCAAAAGGTCAAAGGTCACATCCAGGTCAAACGGTCCAAGGTCTCCCTTTCGGCAAGGTTTGGAGACAATGTTGCGGCATCGATATACAGAGCTTGAACCCCAAAAGGGGATTGTAAATTAACCTGAGAAGGATGGGCAGTTCCATTTGGACCAATCAGCGGTCGAGAAAAAGAGCCAATGAGCGATCGATAAAAAGAACCAATGGACGGGTACTAGAATTTCGCTCACGTCTGCGCCTCCATCCGGGTACTGGGATGCTTTGGCCTACGTCCGCGCCTACATCCGGGTTCTTGTACACCCGGGTAATGTTTTCTGGACATGGATGGGTTAGCTTTGGCTCCATTCTAGGCCACTGATTGGCTAATACGGTGTTCAAAGCCAGTTTCATGCATTATGCTCATATAGAAAGCACACAAGACAGGTTTTTTTTGGTGAGATCTCATTTTGTTTTTTATTCAGTAACAACAACAACGTGAGAACAACCACGTGAAAACTGAAGCCCAAAACAGGGGGCTTGTAAACTTAAGCCCAGAACAGGGGGCTTGTGTACATTGAAAGAACTTAAGCCCAGCACGGGGCTTGTACATTGAAATGATGGGCGGCCCAGTCATATACGAGTACATCGCGGTCCTCGGCCTTGGGGTACTCGTCAAACATCTGTACGATGGTAGATAAGGTCCTTCCCCGGCATCGATGGTACAGGTAAAACAAGCAATATTGTCCGCACACGCTACTGGTCAGGCTTTGCAACGTTTGACTGTTCCAACACCACGTCTCTGTGCCTTGATCCATGAAGTCTGTTAAATCGGGATGGAGGGGTGGCAGGCCGTACGGGTCAAAGTATTCGCCCTGCTGTTCTGTCAAGTACACGGCCACCCAATGTTCACCGGGCCGATCCATCGGGTCCGTGTTGAGAACGTATGCAGCAGGATACACACGGTCTAATGGGAACACATCTCGGGCGAACACCCCTTGAAAGACCATACGTGTCCCTGGGTCATTCTCCAGCACGGTGGTTATCTGGTCTGTATCCATGTTAGGTGGAAAAGTCACACAGGACGTTGCGCACCTTGTCCACTTGAATGATGTTGTCAAACTCGGCGTAGCAGATCACATTGACGGTGGTCCCCAGGGCTCGTGCAAAGTGGATTTCCAACCGTAAATTGCCTTGCTTGGCCAGGGCCAGCTGATGGTCGTTCTCTAAGGTGGGGGTCAGATCGAAACAGAACAACGTGTATCCGTTCGCGTAGTCCTCCCGACTGATCAAATTCCCTTCGTCCTGGTTGATTTGACCGGTGGCTGTAAACAGGCTCTGATAGGCTCGAATGAAATTCCTGCGCCCAAAGTTCGGTGTTAAGGCCGTGGCTGGGACCTGTTGTCCATCCACATGCAGGGCCACAAAATTGATGCCGAAATGTTTAAAGTCAAACGGATTCTCTGGGTAGGCTCCGCTGAAACTGGTATTTTCCACACAGGCCAGGATCAATCGCTTGGGTAGTTCCCCCAGGAACAGGTTTTCTTTGTTGGCGCCCATATTTCCAGCAGGCACAGAGAACACTTTGGTTTGTACACGTCGGATAGGGTACTGGGCTGGTTTTGTTTCCAAGGCTTTCATGTGTCCCAATTGAACGGCTGGATTCGATTTCACTTTTCGGACATACAGGACTGCGTCTTGGATAACAATCTTATAGTCAGCTGCATGCCCATCTACGTTAGTGGCCATCAAGGCGAAGGTCGGAGGCGCCCGTATCAGTCGGATTTTGATGGGGATCTTGTTCAAGAGGTACCGGTCTTGCATGAACATGTCTGCGTGTAGTCGACCCATGAGATCCACCGAGGCACCGTTCGCAGTGAAAGCCTTCCGTTTGTTATATCCCACATTGTCCACCGTGTCCATGTGCTCGGGTGTGTCCTGGTAGAATAAAGCGGCTGTCAGCTGAGATTTTTTAGCCTCTCGGCCATACGACAACAGTGTCTCGATGTAGGCTCGATAGGGGTACGTGTTGGTCGAGTCACTGATGAGTTTGTCGCTGAGAAAAATATCCACCTGTTGAAACATCGAGTGCAGCCAGAGATTCGTCGGGCCCACCGTTGCAGCTTGGATGATTCTGGAGCCATCCCCATTGACCACCTTGGCTTTCACATACAAGTATGTATGGGCTAAATCCACATAGGCCGTATCCGCATTACTGATGGTGAACTCGATGGGCCCTGTTTCGTTGATGCTGGAGAGCGGGAGATGCTCCACCCATAATCCTTGTTCGGCACTGGTCTGTGTGGGCGGCACGGTCCACAAATCAAATTCACTGTTGATGGAGGGGCAGGACTCTGCGTGGATCAAGGACATGTTTAAGAAAAGATATCCTGGGTCTTCGATGTGCGTCGTCGCTGGGTCGGTCGTCGACTGGTGCGCGGTCTCGGTGGGGCAGCTCTTTTATTCCCTACGGTGCGTTGTGCTTTGGCCACCAAGACGGCTCCCGCTTCTTTGGCCCGCCGTTTCAAGGCTTCTTTGGGTGCCGTAACCCCCAAGACATCACCGGCCACTTGCAGTCCGCTGCGTACCGCTTGTTTGCCGATTGCTTTCACCCCACGCTTCACCAAGAGCAGGAACGTTTTGACGATGCTGCCGAGTATGTTCCCCAGCCCATGTCCTCGTTGCATGCGTTCACCGCTAAAGACCGGAAAGCCACCCCCGGCCTGTTGGGCATAAAAGTCCATATAGCTGCGTGCATCGCACTCGTAAGGTACTTTCATTATGCAAAGTGGGGAGCACGTGCTTGTCGAAAATGAAGTGTCAGCACCACTATTCCTCGTTCGAATGCCACCGGTCGTTCCGTGTCATCTCTTATATCCACCGTGATAGTGTTGATGTCGGTTTGTCGTACGGGCAGGTAGAGCATGTGGGTGAAACTGTGGGTGACTTGATCTCCATACGTCTTTTTAATGGGCACCACCCGTAACAGAGGTGTGTTGATATCGCCCACGATGTGGTTGTCGACTACGTCCGAGTAGACGTAGAGTCCGTACATACCCGACTTCATATCCATCGGGATCTCGCCTTGGTGGGCGGTGGGACCAGCGAACGTCTGTAGATCGAAACCCAGCATTTGCTGTAGGATAGGACTCAGTACGACACTCGCGTTGGCGGTGACGATAAGCTGTGCCTTGTCGTTGTGTGCGTTGTAATCGAAGTCCACGTGATTCTTGAAGGGAAAGGATTTGATGGGTTTTGATGTATTCGTGACCTCCCGTAGAGCCTTATAATGCAACAGTCTTGACAGCCCACCCATGAACTCCTTGGGGGTATCGTATTGGCCTTCGGGGAGGGTGAGTCGGGTGTTTTTGCCTTCGTAGGTCACCTCGTACCACACTTCATTGGCTCGCACGTTGTACCACGAGTAAGGGTATTGGATATCCACGAGGCCACATTCCCAGCGTCCAGGTAAATGTAACGGTTGCGGTAACTGGGTGACGTACTTGGCCACGGTGTTGTCAGGAAACACATCTAGCGAACTGTTACTGGGTAGGGTGAGGTAAAACATGGCGACTGAGCTGTCCTGCTGCTGCTGTTGGTTTTAATAGGTGTTCCAGGCCTTGGGCGGTTGTGTCCGGCGTCGTATTCGTCGCGGTGACTTGCTACGTGTCACGGCTCTGGAGATGTGGGGTGGCCTGATCGAGGGTGATTTTTTAAAGGCCTGAAAAGAAGGTACCCGTTGTGGTGGTGTTTTGGGGGGTGACTCCGGTTCCCACTCGGCTTCCCAAGGTTGTGGAGTCTGTCGTGGTGCACGACTCGGTGAGTCACGCTGCATAAAGGCCCAGCGGTGGGGATTCCCCACCAATTCCTGTGGTACATGCATGTCTTTCAAGCCTTGGGCGAAGACCTCCCATCCTCGAGGATCCGTGTGCGACCTGCGTTCACGCATCAGGTCATTCACTAAATCCGCCATGTGGGTGCCTGGGACCACCTGATTCTGTACCAGTAGTTCGCCTTTATCATTCCAAGGCATGTTAGGATTCTGTTTCATCCGTTGTAATACCAGGCCAGCTTGTTTATTGAACGATGCAGGTACACTCTTCAGCACTTTGTCTTCCACCCACTGTGGGGCTGTGGGTGGTACCCCTGGTAATGGCGGCTGTTGGAGCCGTGCTGAGGTCGGCGGTGTGTCACGTGGTGGTGGTGGTGGTGGTGGGGTAGAGAAGGTTTTGTATTGGTCCATGAACGTCATGTACCGTTGAAGCGTCTCATTGTACCGTTGTACTTTCTCACTGTCGCTTAACCCCGGTCTCTGTAAGATCTGTTGCATCTCTCCATCGAGGGTGTTTATGGTCTTCACCGTAGGTGGGACAGGGTAGGGCGATTGGAGGTTTTGAAGGAACCGTGGTTCGACGAGGACCATTTTTTTCGTGTGGTTCGTTGTCGGCCGAAGAGTCCACCCAATACTGGACCCAACACGGAAGCGGCCAACGGTGCTAAGATGGCCCCGAGAAAGCCGCCTTTCTGTAACACCTTTTTCTTTTGTGTTTGAGAGACTCGCTTCTGGACTAAGGTTCGGAGACCTGTCTTATGTTTGGTCAACTTGGTCTTCTGAGCCGGAGTCAGTGGTACGTTGCCTTTTAACAGGTTGTACCCGATCTCGCACAGACAGTGTACAAGGTCAGGGTCCGCACCGCGTACAATGGTTCGGACCAACTCGGGTGGGGCCGTCTTCAATACACGGAGCGTGGGAGCGTGCTTCCGTACTCGCGCAGACATCAGGTACAACTAATGCCAGAACCCACAACTCTGCCCTTTTTATCTACCTCAGAGAACAGAGACAAAGTCAACCATGCTATGGTATTCATTCTTTTTATTATCCCATCATCAAACACACACACTCCAGCTGGGGGAGCCACTGTGGGTGTGTTTACATTATTTTTGCATGTACACGTGGTGGGCCTCTCCGGGAAAGATGCCGGTCCGTAGTCGAAGGTGGTCGGGGGTGGCTTGCTTGAGGTCGAAGAGCATATACCCGTGCTGAGGGGTTGTGGCATCTTTAAAGGCTTCCAACGCAAACGGTGTGCGGCCGGGATACATCTGTCTCGCCAGGTGCAGCAGTTGAGTGGTATCTCTCGGGTTTTTGAAGACCACCAGGTAGTGGGCATTTAAGCTGATGTTCCGATGTTCTTTGTTTTTACTGAACAGATTCTGCACAATGTAGATGATGCTGATCCGTCGATGGTGGCTGCCTTTGGTAAAGAGTTGGGTGACCCGCGCATCCGTCTCCGCCATGAGATCATCCAGAACCACCAAGGTGTCTGGTTCCAAATCGGCCAGGTTAGGTAGGCCTTCCACGAACGTGATGTGGGGCATTGCTGCATACGCTGCCTGCCATTCTCCGTAACACCACACGACTCGGCCAATGGGTGGGGTGATCATGCTGTCGGCGTGTTGAAGGAGCTTCCTGACGAAGTGCGTTTTGCCGGAGCCCGTCGGTCCTGCGATGACGCAAGTGAAGGCATGCTACCACCGAGGGTCCATGGTTCGAGGTGTATCCGCTGTCGTGGTAACCCGCTCTTGTAAATTTGGTACGAGTGAACTGGAGTGGTGGTGGTGGGTACAACGTCGGTTGTCGTTGTCTGTTCACTGCGAGTGATGATGGTGGTGGGTACAACGTCGGTCGTCGTTGTCTGTTCACTGTGAGGGATGAAATCCGGTGGATTTTCAGACGTAGTGGGTGTACTTGGTGTAGGTGTGGAGCTTGGTGTGGAGCTCGTTGTGGCTTGTACACGGGGTGTGGTGATGACTGGGCTCGATACGGGGTTGACTGGTGCTATCTGTAGACCGGTTTCACTGATGGCTGATGTTCTCAGTTGGTTAAGTAGCGTGCTGACATAGGCTACGTCGTAAAACACACCTCCTTACAACACACTCAACAGGGTTAGCACTATCACCACAAAGCCCACTTGCGCTTTGCGCGTTTTGGGAGACGCTGTGTTCAGAGGCAGCTGCTGTTTGTCCATAGCACCGTGGTCGAACGTGGAATGAAGGATGACGGTAGTGGTGTCTGGCTTTATAGTCGTTTCACCTGGTTGGCAGCGACCCATGAATTGAAGGAACTGGGCCAGCCTTGCCATTTGACGAAATGAAACAGTTTGCCACGTCGACGTTCCGTTTTCAAAATCTGCTCCACCATGTAGTAGTCTTGCTGTGTTTTTACGACAGGCTGTAATTCCGTCTCGTAAAACGTCCCTAGCAACGGTTCCCCTTGAAGATCTTCCAGTTCATAGACTCGCTGCTGTCGGGGTGGGCGCCGTTTAATCAGGAAGTGCTCATCGCTCCAGTTGGGCAAGTAACTTTTCTCAAATTGACCTTTGACTTTACTGATCCGTACAGGGTCCCCGACCGTATACACCGCCTTCGTCGTTCGCTGCGATTGCCTGGGGTACAAGACACGCCGGACTTGGGCTTCATTGTGTTGGCTCACGGTAATGGGGGCTCTCTCTATACTCCGGTGATAGACTCGATTGTAACCACTCACAAGTTTCGGGAGAACATCGATGTACCGCCTTGTATTCTTATAGGTGAAATATTTATACATGCGGCCTTTGAATGTCCTGTTTAACCTTTCCACCACGGAAGCCTTGGTCTTGTTGTACGTATGGAAGAAAAACACCTTTTGGGCTTTCAGAAACTGTTGGAACGGTCTGTTGAGGAATTCCGTGCCTTTGTCGGTTTGCAAATACAAAGGTTTGCGCCCGGTCTTGAAGATGTCTTTGAACGCCGCTATGAGATTCGCCCCCGTTTTCGTCCGGATGGGTACCACCCACGCATACTTCGATAGGATATCGATGCACGTCAAGATATACCGATTCCCATCGTTGTGTTTGGCAAAGGCGCTCATATCGACCAAATCCGCTTGCCACTGGGCATCTATTCCTCCCACGATGACCTGGTTCCGTAGAAAATGGCGACAGATCGATGTAAGGTATAGGTGTCTTGTTTTCTTAACCAATCTCGAACTTGGGCACGTTGTATCCCCTGGGGTTTGGCCGCTCGATAGAGAGCCGACAATGCACTATAGGCCGCCGGACTGTCGAGACTGTAGTATAAGTTATCCAACACCTTCTCCCAGCGCTTCATGGTGACAAATGATGATGGACCCTGGCTCTATCGTTTATTTATAACGGGTATATCTTGGGCCGGAGTTTCTTTCTGATTTTCTTCGTTGGCTTCCACAGTGTCCATGGTAAATGACCAGTCCAACTCGTCTGATGACCGCTTGATAAGCACTTCATCCACATCTACCACGGCATCTTCCAATGCAGACCATAGATCAGGGTGAAGGGTAAAATGCACTGTACCTCCATCTAGCCGAGCCAATTGAGCAAAGAAAGGGCCGCGTCGGATGTACACATCGTGACACAAGTGGATGAGGTCGCCGTCCAGTTCACCAGACAACACCCGTTTGAATTTGGTCCAGCCCTCCCGGGACAGACGAATGTGGGCCGGGCACGGTTGTGTAGGGTCCGCATCACAGATGTCTCCCACCTCCTCCATGATATCGACCTTATCCGCATAAACGTGCAGGAAAACCTCGGGGGTCAAGCTGGATACGCCAGTATTATATGCTCCGTCATGGTCAGTACGTGAATGGTACCAGATTTGACTGTCTCTCGTATTCATAGGGAGAACCCCGTGAAATCAAAGGATCGGGTGGTCATGTCACTGGGCTGACTGAGTCTAGCCGGGTAATCAATGGCATCGTCATCTGATTCATGGCTAGACTAGACATATGTTCATTGGGTTCTGCCGCCGCTTCTCTCAGGGCACGAGCCCACTCCAACTCGTCTGATGACCGCTCGTCCGGTGTAAACAGCTGGTCCACGATGGGCACCACTTTCTCGAAGGCTGTCCACAGATCGGGGTCTAGGGTAAAGCCTCGCATAGGGTCTTGGTAACGGCCCAGGCGTGGGAAGAAGGGTCCACGGTATACGTAGATGGCATTGTCTATGTGGATGAGGTGTCCATCGAGCTCACCGCGCAACACCCGTTTAAATTTGGTCCAGCCGTCACGGTGTAGCGTAACCGTATTCGATACGGTCTCAGCGCGCGACCAGCAAACATCTCCACGGTCTTCCACGAGGGTAACTTTATCTTCATAGACGTGTAACCCCACCCGGGGTGTAAGGGGAAGGATGGCTCGTAGAACTGGTGACATGGTTGACCCAATGACGATCGGTGAATGACACACACTCTATCTTTCGTATTTATGGTGAGGTCCCACTGTCAATGCCACAGCGCCAGGGTCAATAGGGCACAGACCATGACTAGGCCAACCAGCCGTCGCTGGATCCGGCGTGAGCGCTCGTGGTCCATAGCCCGAGCATCAAGGATGGCTGTCATAGTCCAGTAGTGGTGAGTGATGGCACACCTCTCCATCGAGTGCACTCTGTCGAGGACCGCTTCTGTGAACTCGTTCAGGATCTGGCGTCACCCCTCGTTGTCGTCGCCATCTGAAAACATGGACCGAACCACTGCTCGGTAACCCGTGAGTGAATTAACCACGGTGGCATGCTGTAAAATGCGAGTCGCATAGGGATGGATGTCCGTCATGGCTCTGTAACCGTAGAAATGAAAGTGTGGGATCCAGAGGGACGTGTTTTATAGACCATGTCACACATGCACGCCTAGACATAGCTCTACGGGTGTAGTCCGTGATACGTACTATTCTGATTGGTTATGTGGCTCCTGTAGATATAGTACCTCATCGACAATGGGGACTACTTGTTCCAAAGCCGTCCATAGATCCGGGTCCAGGGTAAAACCACCGTCGTTCAGACAGAGGAGTCGAGCGAAAAAGGGACTGCTGTAGACGTCGTCACACAGGTGAATGCTATCACCGTGCAGGTCACCCAACAACACCCGTTTCAAGGTAGTCCATCCTTCCGGTGACAAAGAGACGTACACCAACACCTAAGTCCGCTATCGACGAGGTCCACTCGTTTGGGGTACAACAATAGGGTGCAGCCAGGTGTAAGCCTCCGGGTAGCCACAGTCCCTTCTTTCACCTCGGGGTGTAGTAAGTCATCCACCTCGGGGAGTACATCTTTCAGTGCCATCCATAAGGGTGGACAGAGTGTGATATAGGTACCTCCACTCTGTTCCAACCGGGGAAAAAGGGAATCCTCTCCAGCAGTGCGTAGGTGCACACCGACTTCCACGTGCATGAAATCCCTTTCGGGCTCTTTTCCCTGTAACAATCGTGTCAATAGAGTCCAGCCTGATAGCGATAACAAAATCTTCACCTTCTGCGGTGCGTCTTGGACCAGCTCCAGGTGATCGTCATTGACGACGAGGTAGACGTCGGACGTCAGTTGGAATAACGCAAGCTCGGTTCCGCTCGCTGCCATGGTGGGGAATGAAAAGCGAACGGTTAGAGAGGTGGCTTTATAGTGTACCTGTTGGGTAGGGTTTTATACACCATGTGAGTCATGGGCACTTGTTATACTCACTTGCGCCATAAGGTCAATAAGGTTAGAAATGCGTTTTTTTCTACTACGCCCTGTAACGGCCCTTCGTGAAAGTCCGTGATTGTTCGGTAGTGTAATGTTATTTTGTATAGGATTTCATTTAACATGAGATTTCACTAGTCAAAGCTTAAGCACAAAATGAGGATAAATAGGCCAATGAATGCAGCAATGCCCTAAATATTCTCACTTTTATACACCTACATAGAAGTACCCGGATGTAGGCGCGGACGAAGGCGAAAGCATTCTAGTACCCGGATGTAGGCGCAGCCGTGAGCGAAATTCTAGTACCCGTCCATTGGGTTTTTTTATCGATCGCTCATTGGCTCTTTTTCTCGATCGCTGTGAATAAAAAAATGAGATCTCACCCAAAAAACCCTGTCTTGTGTGTTTTCTATATAAGCATAATGCATGAAGGCTATAACAGACGTGGGGATTCGGTGAAACTGGCTTCGAACACCTTTGAGAAAGTAGCCCATCAGTGGCCTAGGATAATCTGAAATTCACCCGCGCAGGCGTGCGCTGCGGCCGGATAATCCGCGCGCGCTGCGGCCGGGGCGGGCCGGGAAAAACCCCGGAGGTTGAACATCCGGACGTCTAAGAGAACATTGGAACTCTTCTGGGTTTGGAGGTGAAACCCGGAAGTGACGTCACAACCCACGTGACCTGCGCAGCAGAATGGAAACAACACCCTAGTCTAGCCCCCTCACATAGGCTTCACATGGATACCTCACTCGATCCCATCGGCCCACTAGTGGCCCACCTAGACCCCAAAACGTCTATTTCCATACCCTTTGTCCACTGCGCATGTGCAGTGACGATATTTCAACCCCGCACTCACCCCATCAGATGCCCCCTCACATAGGCTTCACATTGATACCTCACTCGATCCAATCGGCCCACTAGTGGCTTCCCTAGATCCCAAAACGTCTATTTCCATACACTTTGTCTATTGCGCATGCGCAGAATGACGATATTCCTACCCCACATCCATCCCATCGGTTGCCCCCTCACATAGGCTTCACATTGATACCTCACTCGACCCCATCGGACCATTAGTGGCCCACCTAGATCCCAAAACGTCCACCCTGTATGGACCTATACACCCATAGCCATGCAGTATAGGCCTATGGGCCTACGCAGGCTTCGGTGACTTTTTCCAAAAATTTCACCGTTTCGCTCCGGGACCCTTCCCATCGTGTTCTAAATGACGAGACGTGAAAAACAAATCCAAACAGCCCATATCACAATGAACGTGTGTGAATTTCCCAGGTTGAACCCATACCCCCATATAGCCAGTATGGGCCTATATACAGACCTCGGTGACTTTTCCCAAAAATTTCACCGATTCGCTCCGGGATCCTTCCCATTGTCATTTTCTTGGCGAGACGAGAAAAACGTGACCCCACAAGCCATAGTAAAGCCCACGAAAAAAATTGACCATCCCCATACCCCATACAGGCATTTTCCCTTATATTGTATAATACAGACCCCTATTGTAGGGGTAAAGTCCGTGTTCCGCTTTTTATAGTTTCGGGAAAAAATCCTAATTTTACATGCACCCACCCCATTGACTTGATAGGCAGGCCCCGATAAGCCCGGGGACCGATATTAGCCCTTTTGGCTAGGGTTGATAGGGGTTTTCCCCTATTTTAGGGGTAAAGTCCGTGTTCCGCTTTTTATAGTTTCGGGGAAAAATCCTAATTTTACATGCACCCACCCCATTGACTTGATAGGCAGGCCCCGATAAGCCCGGGGATCGATATTAGCCCTTTTGGCTGGAGTTGATAGGGGTTTTCCCCTAGTTTAGGGGTAAAGTCCGTGTTCCGCTTTTTATAGTTTCGGGAAAAAATCCTAATTTTATATACACCCACCCATGACTGGATGCCCCTTCACGAATGCTTCACTTTGATACCTCACTCGACCCAATCGGACCATGCAGCGTATTTGAAGTCTGGGGACTACTTTTTCTCCGTGGAAACTTTTTCCCGCGACCTAATCACCACCAGACCGCATCACCGCGGAAGAATACATGCCCAGGGGCCCTTTGCCGGAACTACTTTTGACCTTGAGCTGGTGGCGTCCCCTGGCGGAACTCCCTCCCCTGTCGGAAGTCTTGGGGAGATGATGGCGAGTTCCCTATACCTTTAACCTGGAAAAAAGGGCACCAAGAGTTATCTCCCTGGAAAATGGGGCCCTTCGTCACCTCTCGATACTACTCAGGTATACTGTAACCCTAAGAATTGAAAGGTTAAACTTAATTAGTCAAAGTTTCGCGAAATTATGTGAACATCCACGTCTCTTGTTTTTGCTCCCATTCACACATTTTTCGGACCGATCGGTCAAAGTACATAACCTCATGTCAACGTAATTATTAACACCACAAGATCCTTGGAATAAAAAATAAGAAAAATACTGTTTTGAGGTCCTACTGAGGTAACGGGGCATTTCAGTAAATGACTTGCGTAATCGAACTTGTAGGCCATGTTTACATATAAAACATTTGTTCCACCAAAATAGGTCAATTCTGAAAGCGGTGTAAAATCCAGGATGGCCGCCTAATTGATTCGTTAATGGTGGCCACATTTCTCAACCACTCAAAATGCCCTGAACACCTTGCAGAGAGTATGGCTCGGTGATTGTGTATACCATGTTTCAAGTCAATCGGTTTAAAGGTTCTGGAGGAAAGATCTTTAAAGATTTCCAGGTCAATCCAAGATGGTCACCATTCTAATAGACCAATCAGGTTATTATTATATGTGCTCCTGGACATAGCCCTCTATCCGTTGACCATGTTCAACTCGATCTAACAGTTCTTGAGATATCATGCTGACAAGTATCCGTGAAATAATTGTGTGCGATTTTAATAGGGGAAAAAGGCTGTTCCTGACCGGTCACAAAAATTATATGGCGGCCATTTTGAATTTCACCACAGTCGATTACATCCGTATTTGTCAATATAGAGTATCAAGCTGATTAACCACATGTGCTATGCCGGAAACTTTGTTTCATGAGTGTACATGTGTCTCTACCATGGCCTATTTCAAAACATGAGAAATTGGCTTTACACAAACATATATCTGTCAGCAAAAATGGAATAAAAGTAAATCAGCTTACAACCAAGGATTTTCGTGATCTAAGACACTCAAGCCAATCAGCATGCAAAAAACTACACTTTTGGCCGGCGTGCAACAATCCTTCGATTTTTCTGCATTAAGCCACCGGACTATCTGAACAATACCTGCGCAGTCCGACACCGACCAAGTGCTTCATGTTTACAAGTCGCAAAACTACAATCAGTATTCCAATTGTCCTGAAACCTGATGACGCAAGTCCCCTACATCCATGACAAAATCCCACTTCTATCCCTTGATGCACTGCAGGCCCCCAACATCCAAGACAATTAAATAGCTGGTGGGGATCGTTACACAATTCAAAAAGCCTGTCACCTCCCTCATGTAACGTGACATCAACTTAATTGCTAGCGCGAGGTCCCTGGACTGGTAGTCGGAAGAGCAAGCTTTCATTTGATGTATCAGGTTACATATAGGACTTCACGCCATGCGGCACATTAATTTGACAATTTACTTAGTTTCGTGTTACATAAGCGATGGTACATGTAGATTTCCGGATAAGTGATCACCTGTTATGCAGATGGATGAGTGCACAATTTATCACGTTAATTATTGAAAGAGGTATAATACGTCATCAACGTCTAGGTCCATTGATAACAATTTCGTCCATGCTGGAGATTCCCCAGTTGCATCAACTACTACGTCATCAGGTCTGGACCTGTCCAGGGTGACTTTTTCAGGCAGAACATTTGTCAAATGCAATGAGATTTAGAAGACTTAAATGTCACCATTTCTTCATCAAAATAATCCAACTGGAAGAAAAAATTAACAAAACAAAAACTAACTGGGATCCTCAGGGTGCTGCAAGACCTTGAGCAAATAATTTATGAATATGATGATTAATCACACCAGTGTGCGAAGATAGTATATCCAGAGAAATAATTCACAAAGACAACAGAAGAAACAATTTCTTGATTTCCAGCAAGATCAATTTATAACACCCAAAGTAAACAATTTACATTTGCCTTATTTCACCACACACTGACCTAATTTCAGGGCTTGAGGCTGGAAACTAGATAATATTTCAACCTTACTGTAATTTCTCAATGGAATATGATCTGTAAAAATATGATTGTGTAAATATACATGGCTAAGAGTTCTCAACAAATAATAACCACTCAATTTTGTAATGAATCAGTTGGAACAATAAATGTTGAACTATTGGGCTAATGTGAAGGATAGCACTAATTGTTGTGGATTTGTGGATAAAAAAAGTACATAGCATATTCATTGTAAATTTGACAGCCAGCTTTATGTGGAAAATTTGTGAATTAGAAATGCCACATCCGACACCACTCAATCATGTGTTAGATACAAGATTGCCTTGGAAGAAGCGATATGGTCACTGCAGAAATTCAAGTTTACATTTCATATATCTTGTATATCAACATTGTTCATCACCAGGATCGAGGTTTAATCACCAGGTTAAAATTTCTGAATAAGATAGGAACAGAGTATAGGAAAATCAAATTGAAGATGTATGCATATACATACGGTAATTCCCCTAATAATTCAATCACAGGAAGTTCAGTTTTCAATTCTGTTAGTCAAACACAGAGAAAAATTAACGTTCCCATTCTTCATTTAAATTGAAGAAAAGTCATATAATGACAAAATGTGACACTTTGTTGCTGATGCCATGAAGAATATTGCCAGATATAAGCCATTTTTGCTGCACTTCCGGTGATCGAATTATTAGGGGAATTACCGTAATGCAAACTCGGGGACTTCTAGTCATAAAAGTAACCATAGTCCATCAACATGTAAGTGCAGGATTTTATCACAAATCGTTATTTTTTTTTTATTTTTTTTTACTAAATATCACATGGCTTGATAAGTTTGTTCAGGGTAGTCCTGTCGAATGGACAAGCCATTCCATGACCACCAGCTGACAAGGTGTGTAGATTTAGAAATCCAGAGATTTGTATACAGTTGGGTAGGCCTCAAAGAACATCTGCAAGAGAAGAAAAACGAATAAAAGATTAAGGAACCATAGTAACATTTCCACCATAATCTGATTATTGAATCCTCCAAGAAAATATTAATAATATTATGACATTATTCAACCTGGATGGCTTGATTAGCACGAAGGCCAGTTTCCCTCAAGGCCCAGAAACTGTGCAGGTAACATAGTAATAAAATATGGAAATTAGATAACATATTTAAAAACGTCAACTTTAGAAAAATGTATAATTATACCCAGAGTTAAGAATTCAAACATTCATCATAATAATCATACACTGGGAATTTGATAACCTTTTAAAAGACCTTGAGTTTTTTATATGAAATATACACTGAAGCAATAAGGTGATGTAATGACTGGCCAATATTTAATAATTTTTTTATTTAAAACTAGGAACACTTGAACATCTGGAAAGGAGTTCCAGATTTGTATTCCTGAAAGTTTGAGGCTTTTACGAAAAAGGTAGATTTTGGAGACGGGCACTCATGCTACCAACTTTTTTAAAATATTCAAACAAGATGTCCGGGGCCAATCTGTTGCACATCGTACACATTATGGTAGCCTTATGTAAATTGGCCCATTGTTGAAGAGAAATCTATTTCAGTTTCGAAAATAAGTCGACAGTAGGACTTCTAGGTGAAGCCCTCATCATTATTCTGGCTGCCCATTTTAGCTCATCTGGGCCGAAGGCCCGATGGGCTAATGTCATGGCCTGATTGTCCGTCGTCCGTCGTATGTCGTGCATCGTGCGTAAACATCTTCTTCTATGAAACCGCTTGGCCGATTAAGCTGAAACTTGGCATGCATGTTCCCCCCAATGAGTACACCAGAATATCTTTATGTGGTGTCGATCTGATTTTAAATATGGCTGCCATGGTGGCCATCTTGAATTTGCCAGTGAAATCTTGTCATCATTATTTTTCGGTAACTACTTCATGGATCTTTGTCAAATTTGGCACACCGGTTCCCCTTTGGGTCTAGTTGTACAACATGTGTACTTTAGTCCAATTTGAATATCCAATATGGCCACCAGGATTTCCCCATGAAAGTTTGCGATTTCTCAGGAACTACTGCATGGATCTTTCTCAAATTTGGTACACAGGTTCCCCTTGGGGTCCAGTTGTGCAAGATACCTTTTATGGTCTGATTCAAACATCCAATATGGCCACCAGGTGGCCATCTTGGATTTCCCCATGAAACATTGTTATCGCGATTTTTCGGGAACTCCCGCATGGATATTTCTCAAATTTGGTACACAGGTCCCCCTTGGGGTCTAGTTGTGCAAGATACCTTTTCTGCTCTGATTCGAAAATCCAATATGGCCACCAGGATTTCCCCATGAAACATTGTTATTGTGATTTCTCAAGAAGTACCGCATGGATCTTTCTCAAATTTGGTACACCGGTTCCACTTGGGGTCTAGTTGTGCAAGATACCTTTTCTGGTCCGATTCGAAAATCCAATATGGCCACCAGGCGGCCATCTTGAATTTCCCATGAAATTGTGTTATCGTGAATTCTCAGGAAATTACTGCATGGATCTTTGTCAAATTGGGTACACAGGTTCCCCTTGTGGTCCGGATGTGCAAGATACCTTTTTTCATCCATTTCGAAAGTCCAATATGGCTGCATCTTGAATTTCCCATGAAACTTTGTTATCATGAAATCTCAGGAAATTACTACAGGGATCATTCGGTGTTCAGGGGGAACAACACAAGTTAGAACCTCATCTATTGCACTTCTTCAGTAAAAATTTCTGACAGCTACTTTCGCCAGTTACAGCCAGATGAGCTACAGTGCCGTGGCACTATCTTTTGAGTTTTAATAGTCTGTTTAGTCGAACAACACTCTAAGCATGGTTAATGGGACAATATCTCTTAACTTGTACAGCAGTTAGAGCTTGCGGATAACTTTGCTACACAATGCATTGGCATGGGGTTGAAAGCTATAAATAATAACGGTTCTGATAAAATAGAACTCCTAGTATACCTCGGATACCCTTTCTGTTGGTGTGCCTTCGATGTGGATGGAAATACTAGAGAGGTCTAAAACCCTTTGCTTTGTGTGTATTAAAGATAAGCAATACAGTTTTCAGCTCATTTAGGATGAGATCTGATCAGAAGTTTGGATTGTCTAGTTATATCAACCCAGTATCTGTATTTCCCAAAATTGTGTCACAATAATCAAACTTTGGTTGGTTGGTTGTTTTAAGTTTAACGTCGCACCTAACCTTATTGGTCACACAGCGATGATGACCCAAACAAACATACCCTAACAAAAACCTAACCAAAACTACAAAAAAATTTGAATTTCAAATTTTGAAAATTAGGCTCTACATACAGACACTGATCACAATGGATCCTCAAAGAGCCCAATCTGTTTGGTACTTTAATCTACCTCCTGTGCCAAACAGACATGGTACAAACCATGCTGCCCTAAGCCGGAGGGCATCAAACTTTGGTAGATTTGAGGAGTTGAACAACATTTTCAGCATTTAATGGGACAATATCTCTTAACTTGTACAGCAGTTAGAGCTTGTGGAAAATTCAGCTCAACCTGGTACCTACCTTGAAGAGCTCTATAGACTGGTGAACACTAGAGGTACATCCAGTCTCTCGTATAGAATGCATGCTCCACTGGGGGGCACCCACATCAATGGTAGGGATACCTAACTTAGCCGACATGATGGGACCAATGGTCGAACCACATGCAGTATCGTTCCTCACAACAAAATCCTGGAGAGTAGAAATTTTATAAATTTCAGAACAGAATAATGATAATTAACATGAAGTTTGGTGGAGTAAACGAGCAGTAGCTGATCATAAATCATACATGATCCTTTATATTGAATACTCTCATCTGTTATCTATAGTTAGTTTATCAGGTTGACAATCAGAATAATTCAATATTTCTGAATTCAGATTGAACATGTTGAATGAGAAAAGTATCTACAATCTGGGAAGAAATAGTGTTTAACACGGACAGCACTAATATTATCAAACAACATAAGTTCCCTTAGTGTTGTTGACTAGAACTGGCAATTGGAATTTGTAAACAAGTCATCCAATACATCTGGAATTACACTGGTCCATATTTCAAGGTTAGCCTTGGTCCCAATTGGTAGCTAGCAATCCAGAGAAAGGTCTAAGATTTTACATTCAGGACGTCTTACATTTAATGATAAACTAAAAGGGGCTTAACTCTTGGTGACCTTGGAACAAGAGCCGGATCTCACATATCCCACACTGAGATTGACAATAGTCTAACAAGAAAATATTAATTTTCCTTTAATTTAGATTCTTTTCAGGTGTCGAAAATTTATCATGAAGGAAGAAAAATGTGAAGAAAGTGATGAAGTAAACCTTTGTTCTTGAGTTCACAAACAGATTTAAAGTTCATAAATGACCCCTCTCCCAGTTACAGTTATAGTGAAGCATGGTTTTGATTTCACAAAAGTTTCACTGAATATACATGTAGCTGTATAAAACAGGGGAGACAACTCCAAAGGAAAAATGAAATATATATGTAGGGGAGGCAAATCTGAATAGTCCACCTTAACAAAAAAGTCAGTTGAACTATATTTAGTTTTAGGGGGACTGTGACTCGACCTTTGACCTCAAAATGAATAGGGTTCCTCTTTGCCCAATGAGTAAGGTATACACAAAGGTTGGTTCCAATCCATACCTTGGAACTGGAGATATCGCATGGACAACTGATGTTAATGGATGAATAATGGATGAAGACCTCGTCTTTGATAGGCATATAAGAAAGTAACATTGTTTTCCGGATTTTGGGGTCACAGTCGTCTTGACCTTCGACACTGACCTACAATTTGGTACACGACACGTATCTCTCCTTTATCAGGGTTCGCACAGCTGGGAAAGATCAAAATTCCAGGACATTTCCAGGAGATTTCCAGGACAAAATTGCTGTTTTCCAGGACAAAGTTGCATGCATGATTACACAAATTGTACGTAATAAAAAAAACAAAACAAGATTATCTCCCCTGTTGTCACCAGGAAGTATGAAATACACGTGGAATATGGCTCCGTTTTCGGCTTGAAATATTTGTCACTAAAACGAACAACTCATTCAAAGATAGAGATTCTAATCTGAAGGACAACGGATGGGTAAATAAATAATCGTACAAATTAAATCTTACAACGATATTATGCCTGAATCGGCCGTGGAAGAGCCAAAGAAAGATGTGGTAGTCCGATTAATCCGCATATTTTATCGCTCACGCTGATAGCAGGATTCATGCTTTGCACCTTTCGCGTGACTTTTCACGGCACTTTCCCCCATATTTCCAACCTCGAACGTGTTTTGGCAAAGCCTGCACTTCGCTCTGTGCAAAGACTCCTTGAGGCGCCATGCAGTCCCGGCAGTCCGGATGACTCGGCCACGAAGAATTAAAATGACAAAGGCGTGACATCATGTCATTCTTTACATTTCTCTCTCAGATTAATGATCGGAGGTTTCCGTGAATATCGTCACCATGGGAGCTCAGTGACGGATGTCTCAATTCGATATTTGATTGGCCGAGAAGTTTTACTATATTTACTACGAAAGTTTATGAATGAATTGGCGCGTCAGTGAACTGGGGAATCCCCCCGACAGCGATGACCGATCGTTGGAGTGAGCATTTGCCGACGGATGATTCGCAGCACAGTCATTCTATTGATTTTCCAGGACTTTCAAGGACACATACTATTTTTCCAAGACTTTCCAGTACTGGAAAGCATACTTTTATTTTTCCAGGACATTTAAGGACATTCCAGGACTGTGCGAACCTTGTTTATGTATCTACAGGCACAAAAAAATATCATGATTTTCAACAATTTCATGATTTTCGGGCTACGGTGACCTTGACATTTTGGTACGTCCCTCTAATGTGTCAATGGACACAAAAAATATGACTTACTGATTTCTTCATTTTGAGGTCACAGTGACCTTGACCTACATTTTTGTACATGACACATCGTCTCCCCTTAATGTATCTGCAGACACAAAAAAAGTTATTTTTAATGATTTCTTGATTTTGAGGTCACAATGACCTTCGATCTTGACCTAATTTTTAGTATGTGACATCTTTTCCTCCTATTGAATCCACTCACAACAAATTAGCAGTTTTAGGCCACACTGACCTTTGACCTCGACCTCAATTTGGCACGTGACACATCGTCTCCACCTAGTGTATTCCTGTTGCTTCAATGCATCTTGCTGAGAAGCAACAGGAACTTGATAATGCGATGTCTAGCAATGTAATATCGCTTTTCTTGATTGCACCATTAAAGCGTCCTGTCTGTGTCTTGGGTGCTCTCCTCAGTGTTTTACAGGGTGGATGGAGGGTATCTGGTTCCATGCTGCTTCAAAGATTTCTTCCTTGAAGTAGAAGGAAGGCAACTTGGCTGAGTGGTGCTTAGTTAGTTCGTCACGATATGACTGAAATAATGTTGAAAGAGACGTTAAATCCTATTCACTCTCTCACTCACTCCACTCACCAAAATGTGCAACCGTGGATAGGAAATGGTCACGGATATAGACAAGACATGAGCAGTTCAGTGATTTCCAGTTTCTTAGGCCAGTGACCTTTGACCTCGATTTCGGTATCCACTCACCACAAATTGAAACTGTAGCTGGAAAATGTCCCAGATATAGACCAGACATGGGGGACGAACTGACGGATGGAACCGTCATCACATTTTGAATGGATTGTGAACATCGTCTTTGAGCAATTGACGTTTATATAAATGACCATATTAAACCCGTTAAAAGCTGATACCTAGGGATAATATAAAGCATGGACCAGGATAGTCATTTCCTCCATTTATAATTTACCTTATTCCAGCTTCAAATCCTGTATCTCTGACTAGTAGTTTGTGAAACAGTGAGTACAAGCTTCAAAATCTTGTCCAAAACAAGAATACTATACCTGCATGTTGTACCGTTTTAGCTCAAATGACCAGTTTTTGATTATTTGGGGAACAAGATCATGTGATCTAGTGAAATATGCAGATTTTTTTTCTGACCTAGGGTCGTCAATACTAGGGAATTTACCATAACCCAATAAAAGAGCTTAATACCATAAAAGACCTCGACCATATAAATGAAAACCACCCGATCATAATGACTTGTACACATCTGACCTGAAGAGGAACACTGGCCTTCTCCGCTATCAGACGCAGAATAGATGCTGTCAGCGCAGTGGAGGAATAGCGCTGGTTAGTGTTGAACTTGATCACTACTCCCTGGCAAAAACAGTTAAAGAATATTTAGCAGAAACAAGTTACCAATTTTGTGAAAATATCTAGTATTTTAGTCTCGAAACATAATGATCAAAATTTTCAGAATATATTTGAAATTCTTAAATCTTCTGATTCTATTTCGCCACTGCTACCACACTCAACCAGACATAAAATTGTATGTTTGTTTCATTAGGGATGAGATTGTAGCGGGGAAAGAAATCTGAAATTTAACAAAAATAGCTAAAAATATCTCCACCCTCTCCCATTATACTGTCATTTTTGGGAACGTTTGACCAGAGATGGGTGGTTTCAGAAATAACCTTTTCGAGAAAAGAAGCTGAAATTTCTCATCCCTGTACCATAAATTGTTTGGTTAGAGTGACCATATCTTTCTAAAGTGTACTGGCATGACTGGGTATGGCAGGAACCCTTTCACATTTTTAATCAAAATTGCCTGGAAATACTAGATTTTCAGATGAGCCTAATATTCTTTCAAACATCATTCAACAACAGACAGAGATGAAGATATAGACATGCCTACCTTGTGAAAAGCTGGCTGATGATTTGATTCATGTTTTTCTCTGCAAAACATAATAAAAAACAATAATGCAGGAGCAGCCCAGCCTATCAATCTCAGTAAACTCAGATATAATATCACGGAATAATATATCTGAATTCAGCCCTATATAAATTCCATGTGAACCTGAAACTACATTTGTTAGCCAATCAGGTGGCTAGCTTGTTGAAATCACGCCCACAGTAATTACAAAAGGTAGCCCATGGACTAATATATAAACATAATCGGGAAACAGTATCCAAATATGGCATCATTTCCAGACGGTGTCCGTGAAGATCAGAGTTTACTCCTGCAGAAAAGTCTGGCTTTGTTAGGGGGTAGAAAATATCAAAATATTGTGCCACGCGAAGATGTTGATCTTCGTGAAGTAAACGGCAATCATTGTCAGAGAGAAAAGTCAGAAATGGTCGTGATCGTCTTATTATGGGATCTCGCAGAAAAGCGGCGAACGTTTCGCACAAAGTTTTCATAGCGTTACGTCTAGATGGTATTCCCCTGATTTACCGTCTTGGTCAACCTAGATTGCCCAGCCTTCATGGTTATGGTGAATAAGTAGGATTGCTAATTTTCAGCTGAGAATCAACAGAAAGCATGTAAACCCCACACACAATACTGATGCCACATAACATGACAACCACAGATAAAGCGGCCTAAGCCTTTTGCGGAAAATCCCATCGGTTTATACTCGTAAAAAAGGCAGCAACAATGTTTTTTCTTAAATATTTAAAACATTTTTAAATGATTACACATAATTCTTTTTTTCAGAACTGTAAGTTGGCTTATGTGAAACAATGGCAAGATATACTATTCAAGGCTCATACTTTGGTTGGTTGATTGTATAAATAGACGATATGCACAAACTTTTGACTCTCATGCCGGAGCCTTTATCAAATTCAACAAATCACTTGATAAAGGCTCTGCAGGGCCTGAATTTTGACGTGAATTCGCGAATCGACTCGCGTAAAGATTCGCCTGCTATGTAAAATAGAGAATCTAAATTGATTCGCCTGAAGTCCGACTCTAAAAGTCTATTTATTACCCCAAAACGGGAAACGTCAGATCAAGAACAAAATTCTTTGGTACTGCTTTCGTTTTCATGCCAAGGGAAATAACTTTGTCTAATTTTCCCATCTGGATATGTATCCTCGTTAACCATTGGCTATAGATCACTGTGTTGACTAATCGCTGAGCTCCTTAGTCCTGTGTTAACGTTGCGCTTGACAACGGATTTGCACTCCTCTCGTCTTCGTAAAAATGGCGGACGGTTGGTAAAGTCCACAAATTAGCGTGCGTGCGCTGCAAAAGTGGGAGGTTGAGCTTAAAGATCAATTCGATTTTACGTTTAACGACACTGGCGATAAGGCGATTAAGGCCGTATGTAAAGTATGCCAAAAGCATTGCGAAAAAATACGAGCCAAATACAAAGGCAAAGTTGTCAACGATGTGCTCAGTTAGGGCCTACGGTTTGAGCGACACAACGTACCTGTTGAAGCCGAATTTGGCACATCATGTTCAATCCAACGGGCATAAAAAAGAAAGAACAAGAAACAACAAACCATACCAGAAACTTTCGGAGGTGCGAGAATTCTGGCAAAAAAATGCACTGAAGCCTTTACTATGCGCCAGCATTTATCTACGGTCTGTCCCAGATAATATATCCAAGACGTTTTTGGCGATATTTCGGAGACAATTTATCGTAGAACATTGAAACTTCACACAGTATATAAACTAAAAAATAGAATTTTTCCCCCACATTGCATTAAAATCTGTGTAGAATTGACAAAAATCATCAATACCTACCATGTTATTTTGATCTTGCAGGCTTGACATCAAAAAATAACCCACAAATCTCCCATCTATTTTGTGTTTTTTTGCAATTTGTTGAGAACCACTGGAAGAATTTTCTTGATACTTTGCAATAAAATTATTACTTTTTGGTTCTACTTTGTGAAGTTTCAATGCCCTCTGATAACTTGTCTTCGAAATATGGCCGAAAACATCTCGGATATATTGTCTGGGACAGACAGCAAGGCGAAAAGAAAAGCCTTACGACCAAAGAGCCACCGTTACTGGATGAGTTACAGGTGTAACTGTGAAACAAATAAAGTCTTTCTTTTTTTCATGGAAATTATGTTTTTATTTCAGTTCATAGGGATGCAAGTCTGTAATCAATACCAGAGATGGGAATTACTTGATAAAATTCCAACCAACATAAGGGGAATTTGAAACCCGAAATTTCCAAATCTCGACATGAGAATCTTGATTCTCGCGGATCCTTTATGCGAGAATCAACTTGGATTCTCCTAAAATTTAACGAAATTCAGGCCCTGCTCTGGCATGAGAGTCGAAAGCTTGTGCATTAAATACATGGGGTGTAGCTTAGACGTTTGTCTATTCCAAAATAGCAAGATAATTTACTGGTAAATCTATCTTACAGATGAACTTAAACTTCAAGCTTCTATCCATCCGGAGTACATCCATCACTCATCACAAAATTCAATGCACAATGGCTTAGTTGCACCTTATTGAGTGAACTATGAAGACCCTGCCTGTTCACAGACCAGTGACTTCAGCTGATCAGCTACTGGGTTGTATGATTCCACATTCCCCTAACTTTTAACCCAGGGGCCGATTGTTCGACCAACGATTCAACTAACACCGCTATTAGCGCCAAACCACTATTGAATTTAAACCTTGGAGACTATTCTGAACTGGTGATAGATGGCATAATTTTATACCTATGTACTATATTTTCCCATTATTCAAAGAAAGTGTCATTATGCTTGAATTCTGGGAAAATGTAGTACATATTTATGCAATTATGCCAGCTATCACCAGTTTAAGATAGTCTCCAGAGTTAAAAGATAGGGAAATGTGAAATTAAGACAACCCAGTAGCTGATCAGTTGAAGTCACTGGTCTGTGAATAGACAGGTTCTTCTTTGTTCTCTCAATAATGTGCATGCAACTGAGCCATTTCTTTAACTTACGAGTAATTTGGATGGAGTGCATGTGCCTGATCAGCACTAATCATGTAGGATTTGGGAATGGCTTCCTCAAAGGCAGTCGGGATCTGTCCAGCGCTCAGACGACGTAGAATCAACTCCTGTAATGTGGATTGGGCCCCCTGCGCCGACTGGGAACCAACCTGATCACAATGGAAATGTGAACTATACCAAATATTCACATAGATTGAAAGCAATGACAGTGGCCAAAAAGGATTGATTGTTCAGCAAATCACATACATGCAACATTGAGGAAAATAGAGCAGAATTGTTTTTTTTCTTTTTATTAGCCATAAAATCTATTTTATATAGTTTGTAAGAAAAAAATAACTTTCCAATGAAACAGATAATGCAGGACAGTGTCTAAAAGCACATGAAGTCTTCATGTATTTCTCAACAAGCCACTGTACTCCAAGTGATCTATTATCATTTCATCATACACTAGTTTTTATTTAGATTTCATGATACAATAAATAATTCAGTCACTGCAAAACACACTTTGAAACCCAACTTCAACACCAGAGTGAGTGAGTAGTAGGGTTTAACCTCGATTTCAACCTTGTTTCAGCCATATCACAACGGTGCCTACATGTGTCAGAACAAGAGAGTGCTCACAGTTCCTATTAACCTGGACACTGATCAGCCCAGCCAGTACAGTACCCAGTCACCCATCCAAGTATTGACCAAGCTTAGCGTTGCTTAACTTCGGTGATCTGATGAGAACCGGTGTGTCCAACGCTATAAGCCGTACCTAATAATACACAGTATGCATTTATTACATATTCCTATTGAAGGACTCGAGGTATCTGGCTTTTATTTCAATCATGATGGAACCCATGATCCTAGAGGTGTTACAATGATATAGAAGACCTACAGAACAGTCTTGTAAGAACAGAAGTCATACCTCCTCATTGTCGAAGAGGGAAATGAGCCGTATGTTGGTTTCGTTGGCCAGACTCTCCTCCGTACACGACTCCACCAGTGCCTGTTCAAAGAGCACATTTTTAAACATTACGGTAATTCCCCTAATAATTCAATCCCAGGAAGTTCACTTTTCAACTCTGTTATTCAAACACAGAGAAAAACTAACAGCCCCATTCTTATTTCAAATTCAAGAAAAGCCATATAATGACAAAATGTGACACTTTTTAGCTGTTGCCATGAAGAATATTGCCAGATATATGCCATTTTTGTTGCACTTCCTGTGATCGAATTATTAGGGGAATTACCGTACCACAGGATTTCTCTGGAATTCATGTCTTCCAAGCAGTCAGCTGGATGAATAGATTGCATATTTTGAGCAGATAGCACAATATATATTTGAAGCATTCTCAATACTCTATCTCAGATTGTATACACTGCTTCCACAGTTCAGACTGTAAGACATGGAGAGGAGGGAGCAGGGCCGTATCCAGGGCCATTTTGATGCCGGTATACCGGTATGGGAGCCCAAACTCAGGCGCCCAAACTCCGGGTCAAAATATCTTTTTTGGCTGCTTAACCTTACTACATTAAACTGGAGTTCAACTGAAGCCTTCTTCAAACTTTGTAATTCAATACAGTCTCGCGACCGCTATCATAACTTTTGAGTTCAATACACACTGAACACGCGTTGCTGGCCACACTTTATGCATTACATACTTTAAATGGCATTGCATTGACCCCTCTAGTAGGCAATGATCGCTGTGCTACGGTGGTTTTCGCCTGGTCTTCCTACAGCAATCAAAAACTTGAGAACAACCGATGTATGGGGAATGCGCTATATCGGTGGCAACAACAACGACCACATGTTTGAGAGAACAGGATTACGGGAAAACGGGAAAATATACACCCTGCCACTGATTAAAGCACTGAACTGGTATTTTCGAGGATCCAACAAACCCTGATGTAAGTCAACAGCATCAGAGATTCTGTGGTTTTTGTGCAGCAGCAACAAACATAAAATTTACGTGCAACAACAACAACGTCGAATACCGGTATGCCCAAAAAAACTCTGGATACGGCCCTGGGGAGCGAGGTTTGTGCGCTGGAAAATACCTGATTGGCTGTGGACAAAATTAACAGGACATGTGATCTAGACAGTCCTACAGATTTGTCAACTTAGTCATACCTGATTGGCTGTGGACAAAATTAACAGGACATGTGATCTAGACAGTAATCTCCAATTTTCCATGGAATATATAAATGTGAACTATGAAGGCAGTGTATATAATATGATGTATGGAATTAGTATACACACAATCTAATTAAAATTAAATCCTATCTGCTCCCCATTTGGATACTGTCGCTTGTAGGATCTAACATGTTTGCAGTAACTCGAAAGAATGACAAAGAATTTTTGGTTGGCTCAGCCGAATTAGCCGGTTCGCTGGCAGGGTGTCTTTTCATGTTGCCGCGGTCCCGACATTGTGGCGCCATAATACGGGGTGAATATATAGACTGATCTTCAGTGTAAACATTGGGGTAAATGATCCACAGTTAACCTATCTCCCCTCCCCGACTGCAAATGGATGAGTTCAGATGCGACCATGATGTCATAATGCTATTAAATATCCATGGTATGGGCGCTCAGAACACCAAATTCAATTGAAATACGTAAGATCCTATATAGCGACATGTACGATTGGAGAGCATTGATAGGATATTAATTTATTAAGATTGGTATACACAGTAAAGCAGATAGTTTGATCAAGTTTCTTTGTCAGCTTGGATAGTCCTTCGAGGAGTCTTGATACAGATATGGCTAAATATACTGGCATACAAAATTAGAGTTATGTGCATAGTAGAAAGAGAATAAGACTGATATTCTCCAGCTCAGTAGTTGTTACTAATTCCCTGTTGTATTTCCCTTACCTCACAAGCAGCATATGCATTTAACAGATTGTCCAGTCTGGGGGAAAAGATAAACTCGTTTAGGGCTCCGCCAACAGTCTGAAAATAGAGAGGATGGAAATAAACAACAAAAACAAGGTGAGAGAAAGGAGAATAAAGCGAGGTGGAGTGGACATGCACATGCTCGAATATTGGAGGTTTCCACAACAAAATGAAAAAAAAGAACTAAAAACGAAAAGCGAAAGTCTTGATGTTAAATACTGTTTTATCAATAACAAAACACAAGAATGGCCAAATTAAATTTGTTCTCTCAAAGTGCATTAGAGTGTAGCTATAGGTTGTCTGTATTCTATTAGATACCATGATGTCACTGGAATATTTTGCTCGCTCCAAAAAGCCTTAATTTAACACAAAAATAAATGGGGAACTTCAGTTACAAAGAGAATTTTTCAGCTCTGATTTTAAGATCATTTGAACAGATGTAATAATTCAGAACTTGTAAAGTTGTGGAATTTTATGTCGTTCACATGAGCAAAGATTAATAGGGAAAACCTGCTATGTTCCAGTGAGCCCAATTTTATAAATCCCCCAATGTCCACCCCAACAATTATTTTTTTATTCATCTAGGGTTTTTCTGAAACGGTCTTATATTGAAATTATGGTAATATTTTCTCTGTTGGGTACATTTCTGTCTCTACTCTCATGAAGCAATATTGTTACGATGTTTGTGATCTTGAAAACATTCAAGTGACAAAAAAAATTGTTTTCGAATAAAAATAAAACTTGACCTACTGACCTATTATTTGTAGCAAGGTTATGTTACCCCAAACAAACAACTTCTTAACTTTAGTAGAGAAGAAAAGTCTTAATTTTAGCCTCAGAAGTATTGCTCTGGCACAGCTGTGATGGCTAGATAAGATCGATATAGACTTGAGATTTCAACTGAAAGATTGGATAATTATTGGACAATGACAATCTGATCAAAATAAAACAAGGGTTATGTGTAACCCGGCAGCTCGCCTTTTGGGTATTCAATAACATGCAGCTTCACATAAAGATCGAGCCCTTCAGGTTGCACATCACTGGCAATGACAATACATATTGCAATAAAAATTTGACTTCTTCGTCAGTGATGCTGAAGTTGGATTGAAACATGAACTATATTATAAAACTTGAAATAAAGATTACCTTTTTTTCCAAAAGTAAGCTTATACATGTCATTATGAATGCATGTACAATTGAAATTTTGTCTGAGATGTGGGTGTGAAATGCCTGGACAAATATGGTTCGTGCAAAAGCTTGAGGTTAAATCATGATGAGGAATGGGATTCGATACCAAAATTGAAGGAAATGGTGTTCTTCATTAAAGGCGACACAAAATTCCAAACCACCAGGGGTTAATATTTAATATTGTACTTCTGAAATGAAATAATGTCATTAAACTATTAGTACCGTAATTACTATAAAGGAATATATTGTAGTTGATTTGACGTGTTTGTGTATATGTAACAGGTCGGTGTATGAACGCATTGTTGAGGCTTTGTTGAGGCTTTTGTGCAGCTGAAAAGGGTCACGTCTAGACGCATTGTTGAGCTCAGACAGGCTATTGTAGGCTCTGTCTTGTGCGTAATTCTTACACCAAGTATAAACCTACAATGTACACAGCATCTCCTACCTAATAGGTTAGTATCACATATAAGAGATATATGCAGCTTCGCAAAAAGATCGAGCCCTTAAGGATGGCACATCATTTGAGGTTACACATCATTGGCAATGCACATCATTTAAAATAATAAATTTATTAAGAAATATGATTTCTATATTTAGTGATGTTGAGGTTGGATTGAAGGAGGAACTATATTATATAACTACCAATAAAGATTACATTTTTTTCAAAAGTAAGCCTACACATCCCATTGCATAGATCTGATGAATACATGTTCATGTATACATGTAGTTAGGAACAATAGGTGTGCAATTTTGAGCACGTTCTTGGTGTAACTTTGTGTGATGATATGTGAACAAACAAAGCTAATAACAGTGCAAAAGTAGGACTAAATCTATCATTTCCAACAGGCAATGGGACACTTGCACTGTGGTAAACCTTCACATTTGTATGCAAATAAAAGAACGCAATGACAACTGTGTCCAATCATACTGTAATGCTCCATAATAATGTGCACGGGTAAAGACTGAGCTCACAAACTGATTCAAACTCACTTTTAATTAATATAGTAAGTTAAATGTGTGGACACAGATATGGTTGTACAAAAGCTTCAGGGTCAACGAGAATTTGATAAAATTTTAGGAAATGGCGTCCTTCATTTAAGGCGACACGAAATTAAAAACTAACAGGGGTTCGGTACTGCGGGATTCCCCCGCCAGTTATTTTGATATTGTACTTCTGAAATAAAATAATGTCAAAAACTATTAGTAAATACTATAAAGGAATATACTGTATGTGATTTGGTATGTATGACTGTGTACACAATGTACACTGCATCTCATGCATAATAAGAAGTCAAAATTATTCTAAGTCCAGCCTAAACAGAAAAGATTAACCCAGAAAACTTTCTAAGTCCAGCCTAAACATAAAAGTCTAACCGGACACCAACACCGACACCAACACCGCCACTTTTCCCCTCTCTCCCCCAATACCTCGCCTACTTCGTATATGGCGAGCTAATAAAAAGGGAGGGAGGGAATTTGGCTTAATGCAGACCCCTAGTCAGGATTAGAAAGGGGCATGGGGGAAATACCATCATAGCACTTATAGCCGGGGGTCTGGGGGCCGCTAGGCCCCCATCCGCCAGAGACCGCGCGGTGCTCTTAGAGCTCTCGGAGCCATTTTTGGGACATTTCAGACCTATCCAAGAGAAAGAACTATCAGCCTATATATATGTGATAAATTGATATTTTTTTCAAAACTGGACACCTTTAAATTATTTCAAACAGGTGATCGTGCGACTTCATTATATATTGCAAAACGAAAATGTAGGTTTTGTCAAATGTGAATTATTGTGTATGCAAATTTGCTGTAAATAAACAGGTTCTCGAGTTACTCGTCAGAATGAAGGGATTGCTGTTATTTTTCTCCGATTTGATTAGAGCTGATTCTAGCTCGAGTTCGGGGTTGTCACCTGGATCACTGCACGGAGCTGTTGTTGTTGATGTTGTTGTTAGATCTACAGTCTCTGCTTCGATATCAGGCTCAGATGTCGTCGTTGCTTTTTCAAAAACGACCTGATAGATTTGCAGTTCTTTGCACCACTTCCCATGCTCCCCGATCGTTTTTTGACTATTCTGTCGCTGCTTGGCATGATCGAAAATGAAAAGTTTGCTCAAACTTCAAAATTTGACAACATGCTGATCAGAACGCCACGTGATGAGCAAACTTTGGCATCAAGGGAAGCAAACTGATGCCGCATCGATGGACACTCTCCCATAATGGGGGATATGCGCCTCCTTGTATGAAAAACTTGAAAATACCACACGTGGCCCAATTGCGGAGAGTAACAAAATTGTAGCTCTTCTATGAATGAGATAGGAAAAGATACTCTAGCCCGGGATTGACAAGATGAGACCGTCGGAAGCAAAAACTGTGCTGAAAAATAAAGACTTGTGGATGGCGCAAAGTCGATTTTCCATGAAATGGGCGTGGGGTAAATTTATTTAGGGCATGGTAATCTGAATTAGGGGCATGGCGCTCGAAGTGAGGGGCGTGGCGCTGCGCCACGCCAAATAAGCCTAGTGAGGGGTCTGTTAATGTCACACTCAAGTTTGTTTCACTCATATGGTGACAGTCAGTTTGGTTGGTGGAGGAAGCCGGAGTACCCGGAGAGAACCACCGCCCTTCGGCAAGTAACTGACAAACTTTCACACATGGACCAGCTGGGCTCGAACCCGTCAAAATAAAAACTGGGCTCCAATACCCCTCGGCTATCAGTTATTGTCTACACCCAGCAATCATGCATTGTATAATATCATCAGTGTAGTTTTAAAACAAGATTAGCAAAAATGTGATGTGGTGGAGTTGACAGTTTTCTCATAGAAAGCAACACATAGAAAGTTGGGCATGGTCAGCTTTTGCCAAGGCTTTAATTGATGGAAAAATTTTTGCACTGAGGTTCTGGTAGAGCATGACCGAATTCTTAGCTCTAAATATACTCATCTATATAACTCTTGACACAATCAAATTAAGTAACTTTATCTTGGAAATATAGATCAAGGTCAGTCATCTTCAACAATTTTCAGGTTAATTCTAACTTGATTGCATAGGGAACACAAATTTGCAGACTTCGACTCAACATATAGAATTTGACCTTTTAAAAATAGGTCAAGGTCAGTGATATTCTTCAATAGACTTCAGGTCCAGCCATAAGTGGTATAAATTTGGACAACGTAGATATAATCCTTCATGGAATACTGTACTAAATAAAATCTGACCTAGATAAAACAGATCAAGGTCAGTCATCTTCAGTACACCTCTGGAGCATCACCATATGCACATAGTATTAATTTGGAAAGCCTAGCTATATTCTTCATGTTATATCATAATAAACAGTATCTGATCTTGGACAAATAGGCCAAGGTCAGTCAACTGGCATAGGCTTCTAATCAATCACCAGTTACATAAGTAATATGAATTTGGAGACCCAAGCTTCAATCCTTCAAAAAATGTAGCAAATACTAAAATTTGACCCTGATAAAATAGGTCACGGTCAGTCACCTTCAGTACGCACCGCTGGACCTTCGCCAGATCTATACATAATATTAATTTTGAACACCTAGCTTTATTTCTTCAGGTTATATCATAATAAACAGTATATGACCTTTAACAAAAGGTCAAGGTCAGTCAACTGGGATAGGCTTCTAGTCAATCACCAGTTGCGCATATAAAATGAATTTGGAGACCTAGCTTTAATCCTTCAAAAAATATAGGAAATAATAGAATTATTCACCCTATGCATATGTGGAATGAATTTATGATGCCTGGCTATAATTCTTCTTGAGATATTGTGCCCACAAGAAAGATGGACAGACAGACAGATGGACAGACAGACGATGCTGACGACGACAATACCCTTCGGGCAATTGAGGGGTAATAAAACCAGATAGGGAAAAAATTGCTCCCCATCTTACGCGTCGCTGATTTTAGATCTGGGGCCGGGGCCGGGATTTCCTTGATCAAACACCAAGGTCTCAGAATATCAAGGTCACATGCTTGGCTTGTATCACTTTGAGGCGAGGGGGTCACAGGTGTATGGTAATGGGTTTAGATAAAACTCATTTTCTCATACTTTCTTTCTCTAGAAACTATGATGATATTCGATTAACATAAATATAATTTAGATATATTGATCAATTCCAGGACACATTTCTCTGTTTATAATATCACGAGGTCCACCTGTCTTCCCCAGTTGTGGTCTGAGCTTGAGCCATACATCTCTAAATTGGGAAGAGGCTTTGTGATTGGTCAGTACTCAGAACACAGAACAGCTGCATTTGTCAGATTGGGATCATTTTTTGTCGGGTTTACCCTACATTAGTATCACTTTTCAGTTTTTCTTTTTTCTTCTGCACATGTGTAGTTTTGATCTCCTGCCCGGAGACTGTTCTCATTTGATGCCCCTTACAGCATTCACAACAGGCCTCGCACAAGCCATGCAATTCCAGTCGCTAAGAGTAATGGAATTTCGTTGAAAGGACATGGAAAGTCAGAGGAAATATATGTACAGAGTCCGGGAAAATGAGTGGAAAAAGCTAAGTTATTCTCTGAAGTTCAGCGAAATTTATTGCGGAATAAAAATTCAAACAGCCGTGAAACGTGTTTGCTGGTGACCCTTCGCCAGATTGGAACGAGGTCAGACAGCTCATTTACATATTTTGTGTAGTCCATTGGTTGAACTAAACTCGTGACTGTTTCCCGCTGAATTAATATCCATATTCTGTGACGTGTATTGGTCGAGGTCATAATGTCGACAGCTGATTGGCTCACGCTCTTGACATCTGTACTAATTTACGTATCAGAACAGTCGCCATTTGAACTGGTCAAATTGCAGTCGCCATTGTTCGTTGGTTTGGAATTTAGCTTTGGGCTAATTTTGCCGATGCCGGGAAAATGCAAATTTAGTGAACATTGGCTGAGACTGGATGATTATAACTGTGGTTGTCCCGTCACGGTGAGAGGACAGCAACGTACACGGTGTGTCAAACAAATGTGGATCTGTCCAATATCGGCGATGGTCCTTTACGAAGCCATACAAAAATTACAGGATACACAAACTTTACACACATATTCTTGAGGTTGTTCTATAACTATATGGCACTTTATGAATTATTATTACGAATATGAATTTTAATATTTTTGAACATTTTTCAATCTTTGGTAAGCTACCTTACAACAAAAGTTATGATTCATATATAGTGCAAGATCACAAAGATGATCTTCACTTTAGATAGGGAATCGTCCTCAATGCGTTTTTGATACACACAGCTGGTGGGGCTAATTTTTGTCTAAAAAGCACCAAATTGACCATTTGAATAGATAAAGATAAAGAATAATCAAGACCTACAGACAAACACAACCAGACTTACAGTGGTTCAAACCTGCCGTATTTTGCACTTTTCGGTGCATTTACAGTCGACATTTTCTCTCCAAAATTCTCGTTGCAAAATTATGACACCTTTAACCAAAATCATATTTAGACTTATTTGTTGGTCAAAATAGCTAAAATTGGTTTTGGTTAAAGGTGTCCTATTTTTGTAACAAGAGAAAATCCGCACCGAAAAGTGCCTAAAAATACGAAAATAAGCCAACTTACCAACTTTAGTGAGCCATAAATCCGTGTTCATGCATCTGCAGTCCTTCATTATTTCGGGTCTTATAATTCAGCATGAAGGCTGTACAAAATGGTCCATTTCATATCCCTTTGATAAAGTGAAAGTTTGGCCCTTCAAACCGAACAGCTTGAGGACGATTCCCTATGTCAAGCGAGCACCACCATTCTTCCCAAATATGGGACTAATAAACTCCTCTGATGCAAGTAAACCCGACATCAGTACTTTAAGTACTTTGATTAAAATCTGGTTTTCATCAGATTGTGAACAATGACAGAGTGATAATCATAAAGTCATCTAACATGGGGTACTACTCACAGCAGGTTGTGTATCAGCCAAACACAGCTCAAAGTCCAATAACTGCTCCGGTTTAACCTTAAGTTCATCACACAAAAGATTGATCAGAATTGACTGATGCTTGTCTGCTGCTACCTGAAAATTCAATTAAGTAGGTTCGGATGAAAAGACAGAATAGATGATAATATATTCGATGCTGCACAGAACAGATAGACTCCATTCAAGTCACAGGTACACGTGCACAGGTACATTCAAACAGTTACAATCTATACACTTGCTCACAAGGATGGAAGAATATAAGACTGGTACAGAGCAGTGAGTGAGTAGTATTTAATGTCACTTCAACAATGTTTCCGTCATATCACGACAGTACCTACATGTGACAGAGTGTAAGCAGCCCCTTCTAGAGCTGAAAAACTCGAGCACCATGCCATAACAGACGTCATACTCCACCTAGTCACTAACCTGAGTTGTGCCTGCCTGCTCCTTCTCCTGTCCCTCAGGGGGTGTGGTCACTGCTCCTTGTAGCTCAGCCTGAATCGTCGTTGCTAAAATCGGCACACTTTTACCAAATGAGAACATATATATACATGATAGAAACCACCAACACTGTAGTAAGTATGAGTTATAGACTATATTTGCTAACTTGATATCACCCTCATATGGCTTCTCTCTATATATAAATAAACATTTAGTTATGAATCCTTTGAAGCATTGCAATATTATTATTTGACTATGACTCGAGCATAAAGTAAGAAATAAATCTTTTCAGTTGAGCCATACGAGTGTCTAAGGTGACAAAGTTAATAATGCGACCCTGTACAGTGACACAGAAAGCTGAAAGAGTGCCTTCCACCCCATACCCAACTTCTTCATACCATATGCATTCCACACGAACTCCTTCACAATGTCTTCCAAACTAAACTTCTCCAAAAGATGCTATCCAGACTAACTCCTTTAGAACATACATGTACCATCTTCATACCATCGTGACGTACCGTTCACACTACCTCCTCTATATCATGCCTTCTAAACTGACTTCAAACAATGCTCTCTGTGCCAACTTTTTCATAATATATGCCCTGCACACCAACTCCTTCAAACAACACTTTCCATACTAACTCCTTCAAACCATGCCTTCCAAACTAACTCCTTCATAATAGATCTTCCAAACTAACTTCTTCAGACCATGCCATCCACACTAACTCCTTCACAATGTGCCTTGCTCACTAACTCCTTCACATCATGTGTTGCACACTCACAGATGACTCTCTTTATTTGGTCCAAAGCTCTCATTGGTTGATCTGTCCAGATGGATTGCCAAGTTAGGGATCTTCAGTATTGGGCGTTCCACATGCACCAGTCGATGTTCAACTCTGTCTCCATTCTGAAAGAGATGTGTTGTGATGTGGTTAATCGTTCCATAATAACGTCACAAGTCCGATATTCTTGTGGCGCTGTGCACTACAATAACATTAATAACATTGAAATTGTTCAAATTAAAGCCATAAAACAAGAAACAGGGAATAAATCCTTTACTTTGGAAGATTATCTTGATATGACGTAAACTTGCAAAAGTATCACAGTTACCATTCAACAGAGTGGAGTCTCACGATGTCACAGCTAAACAACGACATATTCCTACGAAGTAGGCTACCATCTGCAAATTGTCCGGTAATGAGTGAGTGAGTCAGTGAGTCAGTCCATCCAAATCCTTTCGTCGGCAAAATAAGCAGAACCGTTGACAGTAGAACCTTGATTTTTGGCATGAAGAAGCATTAGGGGACTCTTACCAGCAAGTTCTGAGCTGGTCTACTTCTGATAAAAATTTCTGGTGATTTTTGATGAAAATCACTAGTGATTCTGACATAGGCAGTGCCCATCTTAATATAGGCAGGATTTCAGCATGGGGCATGAGGGATTTCAGTTCAGTTCACGTCGGAGTCCTGATGCCTACCCTACTTCATAGGTCCTGTGACGTTAGTCATACTACCATGTCATGTACTCTTGTCAAACAATTAAGCATCTCACTTGTTCAATCTTCTATAAGATATACTGGATGCATTTTCCATCTCTCTCATATACAGATACATGCTTCCTGCTTTGATCAAACTCAACAAACTCTTGACATTTGGAGAATGACATTCAATAAGTACATAGTTGGATGAACAGAAAAGATTTACAGACCTTGACTAGAACTCGTCCTGCAATGGTGAGGTCCCTGTCCATCCATGTTCTCCAGATACCCCCTCCATAACACTCCACACCCACCTGGATGTACCCATTCCTCGTCTTCTTAGAATTAGGTTTCACCTGTAATACAACCCAGCTTTCGTTCTTCAGGCAAGTATATTACTGAAATCCCTCCCCCCCCCCCATCTAGAATGACTGTTGTACCCAGAGACAGACTATTGTTTTGTGAGACTTAAGACTTACATGAAAGATGGACCAAATATGGTTATCACATTATCAATGATGGACATTTACAAAACCTTTGTAAATTGGCATCATGTTCTTCCAATTCTCCTCAGTAGCCAATAAAAATAATAAATTTCTTTTTAGAAATTTCAACTGACCAACAAAATGTTTCAATACAGGAAGGTATCTTTTTTTGCTCTGCATTTATTATAAAAATCCATTTAAAGGGAACGTAAACTCTGCGGTAAAACACCGCGGGAATTATACAAGAGTCCCGATAGATTAAAAAAATCGTGACAGATATTTTTTCTCATTTTTTCCCAATGAATGAGACAGACGCAAACATAGAAAATACCGTGATTTGGAATTTCTTGGGGGCGCCGCCATGTTTATTTTGGGCAGGATTTTTATCCAATGGGAAAGCGTGAAATTCAGTTGTGCCGATAATCTCCTACGTCATCGGACATTCTCTGCGTCGAGATAACATGGCCGCATATGGTCGTTTTCATACACTCCTCCGTTCCCCGACTAACAGAGGCAATGTTATAGATTAGCTTTGACGTAGAATACGGCATGATTCTAGCAGATATTCTATGATGCCGGACTGCTCCCTTTGGCTGTCACAATGTACCAGGTAATCCCGACACGTCGCACTATCATCCTCGTTCATGTCTGTAAGCTACGGTCTCGAATACTGCACCTCTGCCAATTGGCGCGTTTTTACCTTCAGAGGCAGAAGAACTAGTGTCCGCTGACGTCACGATTCTTCAAACATGGAGGCCTCTATGTTGTTCCAGTGTAACGAAGTTAAAACGTTTAGTACTGCTTTGAAAAAGTTGTAAAAAAATATCTGATACACGATTTGGATTCTATGAGGAAAAAGCTTTAACTGGCCATGCACGGTTCACCAGAGTTTACGTTCCCTTTAACATTGAATTTTATGGCTGTAGTATTCCCTGAAGGGCTAGGGCTAATTTAGAGAAGCCGGCTCTGCTATTTGGATGCCCAATCAAGCAAAATATTTCACCGTTCATAAACACTGAGAATTGAGGCCACTGAAGCTAATTTAGAATCCATGTCAGAACAAACAATATACTCTTGTGGTTTATTGGTAGGATTCTCATAATTAAAGGCAGTCTTGAAAGTGGTAAGTGCGCTAAAGACAAACCTCGTTCGAACCTCTGGGACTAAAGGAATGATGGGGACAGTGATCAAAATTTATCAGGAGTCGACTGAAAATCATTTCCACTGTTTGAATGGAGTTCACTTCAGTGGAAATGAGGCCATTTGATAACGCTTCAGTGAAGTCGTGCTGAAGATCATGATCTCATGCGAAAATGAAAATGACATGAGGAGACTCGGCGGTTCCGAAACCCCCAACACCATGCATTAGAGCCAATTGTACACGGGTATCTTAAAACCACAAACAAGATAGTGATCGATATTTGTCTGTTTGCCTCACCAGCGCTCGCGGCCTGAATACTTTTTGTCTTGGCAACGGGATATTTGTCATGAATGCCAGAGTTGGTAAAATAATAAATAAAACCAAGGTGCTCGGACTCCTACCCAATGAATAAACGAGTCTGAATTCAGTCTATGTCAAGAGTGACTGAAAAACATTTCTTGCAAAATCTAGGGTTGATTAAATGTTAACAGGGTAATTAAATTGTATAGTGTGTACTGGAGGTGTAAACAGTGCAATACATATCACCTGAAGTGTGACCTGTTCTTCCTCACCTTGAGACATGGACTATCTGTATGGGCCCCTACAATGCTGAAGCCATTCCCAGCAGTGAACTTCCCACCCACAGCAAATGCTATAATGGTAGATTGGTTCCTAGTCACGAAACACTGCAAAGATAAACATTAAGCAGATAAGACGCCACATAATTACTGTTCTCTACTATGTACATTTCCATCAACTTTTAGCTGCTGCAGACCACAAGTGATTCAATTCCAGTTCGATTCTGCCATTCTGAATTTTTCATAATTGTGTAACATTAACTGATTATAAATTCCACCCAAAATCAGGCTGACAGGTGATCGAATATTGAAAAGGTGATTGAATATTTAGATTGATTATCACTAGAGCTTTCACAGTCTCACCTTATCCTTAGGTTTGATGTCCCAGTGGTCGGCTTCACGGAGTTCCTTAAACCCAGCTGAAACCAGCCTCTTACGCACCTCATTCACAGCTGAAAAATCATGTCAACAACGAGGTCACTATACTTCTGCAATTCTTTATCTGGATCTGTGGAATTTTTAGGTCTAATTCAAGTCACAGATAAGTTATAAACACATGTACATGTAATATAAAATACAATGCAGTCAATTTTTAGTCTAATTCTAATTCAGCGGGATTTTGGAATTACAACTACTGTCTACAAATACTGAGGTGGAATAATCCAAAATTGCTCAGGTGTGCAAAGTAATATTGTGAAGTTCTACTGTGTGGCATATTAAATCAATATGTGAAATAATCTGCTAACCAACATGGAGTAATTTGGTTCTTGAGGCGTGTGGAGTAATCTGCTTTACCGAGAAGTGTTGTGTAATCTGTTAGTAATCTGCAGTATGGTATGTGGAGTAATCTGCTCACGGAGGTGCGTACAGTGATCTGTTCACAGGGGTGTGTCCTGTGCTTATAAAGGTATGTGGAGTGCTGTTCACCGAGATGTGTGGAGTAATCTGCTTACTGGATGTGTGTGGAGTAATCTGCTTACTGGGTGTGTGTGGAGTAATCTGCTTACTGGGTGTGTGGAGAAATCTGTTTGCTGGGTGTGTGTGGAGTAATCTGCTTACCGGATGTGTGTGGATTAATCTGCTTACTGAATGTGTGTGGAGTAATCTGCTTACTGGGTGTGTGTGGAGTAATCTGCTTACTGGGTGTGTGTGGAGTAATCCACCTCTTACAGGTGGATTATTTTGTGAACAAGGTAATTGGTCCCTGGACTTTTGACAGAAGAAGTGTTTTGATGAGTGATACTCACTGCAACATATGGCACTGAGGTGTGTGGAGTAATCTTCTAAAAAAAATGGTGCGTGGAATATTTTGTATACCTAAGTGTTTGGAGGAATCTGTTTACTGAGGTATATGTGTAGTTATTTTTTTCCATTTCTCTGAAAATATTGTTTCACAAGGTGTTTGGAGTAAACGATTCAATGAGATGTGTGGATTGATCCATTCAATGAGGTGTGTGGATTGATCGATTTAGTGAGGTCTGTGGAGTGATCGATTCAATAAAGTGTGTGGTGTGATCGATTCGACGAGGTGTGTGGGGTGATCGCTTCAATAAGGTGTTTGGTGTGATCGATTCCATGAGGTGTGTGGAGAGATCAGCTAATCGAGGTGTAGAGTAATTTACTATGTTGTGTCAAGGTGTGTGGATTAATGTTTCAGGAGTTGTGCACAGTTAACCATTTGCCAAGGTGTGTGAAGTACCTGTTCATGGAGATGTTATCCATTTGTTGGGATGGGAATAATCAGTTGCAGCTGTGGTGTACTGTAGTGTACCATAGTGTCAGTCATGGGGTTCTATCCGTAATCAAAATACTGAAGTGTGACAGTTTAAAACGTAATCTGCTACTGTGTCACTCACGATGCCTGATGCAATCTGTTTGCTGGGGTATGTGTAGGTGTTTGGGAAACAAAAATAGTTCTGCGGAACTAGACCTAGTAGTTCTCTCCCCACTAAAGGCAGAGAACCCTAGCCCTAAATCATTTAGGAGGACGAGTTTAACCAGAAAATATAGCGCACAATCTTCATCGGCTGGCAAATTGGTCAACCAAGTGTCAAATCACATACCCTAAATACTTGGAAAGGAGTGCAGTATGCTTACAACCACGATCATCTCAACAGGTGCTCTTTTCTTAAGTCTTTTCTGTCGCACATGTTGTGTTCCCCCCCCCCCCCCTCGATTCCTTTTCGAAGTTGAGCGGACCACATGCGCACATTAACCGGAGACAGCAATGTAACATCAATGTTAGTCATGTGGGTTTGTGTCTGCGCACCACAACAACATTGGAAAGTTGAAAATGAATCAAGGTGCTAACAGAACAGGTGCGATAGGAAAGACTCCAGAAAAGAGTACCAGTTGAGATGATCGTGGTTGTAAGCATACCGCACTCTAGTTCAACAAGCTAAACCCTTCTGACATTTAATTCTGTGATATTGACAATGTAGGGTTTAGCCGTTGAACCAAAAATTCCTATCGCAAAATATTCGCCTCCCGACCTAGGTAACATCGGGTGGATTTGTGCTCATACAAATCTGTAATACCTACCGCTCTGCACTCATTTGGATAGAATACATATTTGCCTACTTCCCTGGCCATTTATTTCCTCCGCCTAGCTCCTTTCATTTCCAAAAAAAACGTCAAAAGAAAAAATAATCATCGCGCTAACGGCTTGATGTTTCAAAAACTAAATCCACTGCCATATTTAGAACATTCTCGCGTGATTCTGATTCTCGCGCGCGAGGCTATCTAAATTCAGGATTACTAGAGTCGAAAAAACTGAATCCGATTAGTCGACCCAGTTGCTTTAAAGGTGAACTGAAAAGCTTTCCAATGTTCTGTTAAAATATCATAAAACAAGACCTTCTATAGTTGTTACAATTATGTGTGGTAATAGTTCTGTGGGTTATTGTTTTATTTTGGGTATATGAGAAGTCAAAACTTATACCGAGAGCCAGAACTTTTAAAAACATCATCGCTTGCCTCCCGTTGTTTTTGGAACGTCAGGACGTTATAGTGGTCCTCGTTCATTCATCCGACGTAGCATGACGTCACATTTGAATAAAACTTGAATGAAGGGGACCACTATAACGTCATAACGTTCTACAAACCAAGAGAGACAAGCGATGCAAGTTTTCAAGACGGATTTATAACAGGATAACTTAAATATTGTTATTAGTACAATTTTGCAAAATATATTTGCCCCAAAAACGTATTAAAGTTATGTCACATAAGACAAGATGTATATAAGCAACAATTTAGATAAAATTAAAAGCTTTGCAGTTCACCTTTAATAAAGGAAAATGAAAAATCCTGTAAATTATCTTTTTCGTTATGTGCCTTCTATAATGCTTGATGCCGATAGCTACAATTTTACATTTAAATGCAGATAATGTAAAAGCCTTATGAATGAGCCGTTTCCAACTTTCCGGTCTACAAATCCCGAAATTACAATCAGTCTCGTGCCAGTGCACCATAGCGATATTTTCAAAACGGCTACCGATTTAGTTTTTGGAAGACTGAGCTCAATAGGTTTTTTTTCTTTTGCCGTTTATGGAAATGGAAGGAGCTGGACAGAGGAAAGAAATGGACAGGGAAGTAGTCAAATATGTATTCTATCCAAATGAGTGCAAAGCGGTGGACATGGTGGATATTATCCAATGTTATGAGCGCAAATCCGTCCGATGTTACCTAGGTCAGGAGGCGAAAATTGTGCGATAGGAATTTTCAGTTCAACGGCTCAACCCTACGTTGTCAATATCACAAAATTAAATGTCAGTAGGGTTTAGCTTGTTGAACGAACCACACTCCTTCCCAAGTATATAATGTACACTGATGTATGTGATTTCACACTTGGCTGACCGATTCGTCAGCCGAGGAAGATTGTACACTACATTTTCTGGTCGAACTCGTCCTCATAAATGATTTAGGGCTAGGTCTCTCCTTTATTGGGGAGAGAACTACTGCTTGGTCTATGCTGAACAGCTGAACCATCGAAAAGTTCAATATGAGGATTTCAGAAAACAAACCATGAAAAGGGGACGGAGATTTGTTGATAAACTGTACAAACTGCTTGGCTGTGGACAAAATAGCTTCTGCTGTGGACCCTGCCTACAAATATAACATAAAAAGTCTGTTCAGCTAAACTGCCGGATGCCGTGATAGCCTATGTGACCCATTTATCGTAATCCATAAATCACCAGATCACTAGTACTAGGTGAGTGTCCATGGTGATAATTAATCAAAGAATCGATCCAAGAAGAGAGAATGAGGGGGCTTGACAGATGGAAATATTATGTGATACTTCTGTAGTTATGGAAATTAACTTGTTTAATAGGAATGCGGGGATTAAACAGTGTCTATGTGACACTGTTAAGAGGGATCATGTGTAGGGCGGATTGGGGGAAACGGGTTGCACGGCGTGTTCGCACGACCTGTGCCCATCGCGGTGCGATGGAGTGCCCAAGACAAGACAAGTACGGACAAGTACATCCATCCATCCATCCAGGTAGGCTAGGTTTACATGCATACACACGATCTGGAAGCAGTTCAAGATAGCTTTTAGTGTTCGGAAATAATTAGGATGATGTAGTAGGCTAAGCAGTCACCAAAGCAACGTCACTGAATTCTGAGATTCTGTTTCATACCATTTCAAAATGTTACCGCTGTCCCCGCTGCTCCTTGTCAAGCAAAGTCACGTGTGAGCGCACTGGTCTCAAACCGGAAACATCAAGTGCGCAACGTCAGGGAAAGCCCGAGGGTCGAGATGGGTGGTCCATAGCGGCAGAATGACGGGGGTTGCCTGTTTATCCCCGCGCATACGAAAGAACTCCGTACTTGTTAATTAGCTACATCTAATTCAGCCTACAGTCGTTTTATCATACAAAGCCGATATTTTGTACGGAAGAAACTGTCTCAAAAAATAAATAAATAAATAAAATAAAAATTGTAGACGAGAGGAGTCTAACGTTAGCGATGAACTATTAAACTTTTAGTCATAACAGCTCTATCTCTGGTCATATTGATGTCTGTATTACGCCTACCGATAGCCTACCGATCAGTTTTATTGTATGCGTGGATGAAATATTAAACGAAGATAGACAATAGGCCTACGGACGGTGTTTAAATATATATATATATACCGATGTGGGAGATTTAGAAAAAATTACAGTAATAAACTAGCCCCAACAGGGACCTAATGATACTGTCATTCATTAGGTCCCACGTACATCTTAGCCACCATCGTCGTGTAGAAGCCCGAATCGTATAAACAATGATTTAGTTGCTCCTTACCATGCGTTTTCCGATAAAACATATCATGAACTAGTCCGAATCGTCCGAACGGCCAACATCTGTTGTCTTTTTGAGTGGGTTTCGCCGCCTTTTGTACCAGTCGCCGTTGAAAATTTCAAACAGCTCCGCCATGTTTGTTTCCACGCTGGAGTGTCGACTGTGCAAATGGTGGCCGCAATAAACACCATACACGCCACCATTTGCACAGTCGACACTCCAGCGTGAAAACAAACATGGCGGAGCTGATCATATATTCAAGCGGGGACTGGTACAAAAGGCGGCGAAACACACTCAAAAAGACAACAGATGTTGGCCGTTCGGACGATTCGGACTAGTTTATGATATGTTTTATCGTAAAACGCATGGTAAGGAGCAACTAAATCATTGTTTACACGATTCGGGCTTCTACACGACGATGGTGGCTAAGATGTATGTGGGACCTAATGAATGACAGTATCATTAGGTCCCTGTTGGGGCTAAGTAATAAACCAGATTTTCACATGGCCCGGGTTATTTCGATTAACAAATCCAGACCATGGACATCTATAGAATGCTTCACACTTGTACTTCTGGACTTTGGTAATTAGTGATGAAAGTTGGATAAGCTCAAGATCTTTGAACAACAACAACTTCTGGTAGGTCCGTTGATACACAATCGCGCACCCTGAGAGTAGTAGAAAAAGAGCAAGTTGTTGCTGAAGTTTTTTGGGCCATACTTGGTCCAAATTTACTTCTAGTGAAGCTCTCGTTCTGTGGAGTAAGGATGGCGTGGTAACTTGATCCGCAACGTCATTCTAGCGCATTCGGAGAGTAGTAGCTAAAGGGAATTTTCGGATGCGTATGGGATTCTGATTGCGCATTCTGATTGGCTAGTCCAAAGTGTGGCGAGGCAATGAGTGAGCGAGTGAGTGAGTGAGTGATGGGGGCGAGGAGGAGTAAGGATTGAGGGAGAAGAATGTTGAGGAATGTGGGAGAGGAGGAGACGGACGAGGAGGACAAGTGAAAGCTGATTGAAGAGAAAAAAAAAGAAGGAAGGATGTGGTGGTAATACACTGTCGTATGTATCCACTCAATCTAATTAAAATTAAATCCTATCTGCTCCCCATTTCGATACTGTCGCTTGTAGGATCTAACAGACTTGCAGTAACTCGCGTGTTAACCAATCCCGAGAACGTTTCATAGTTCTTTGAAGGGAACATTGATGACAAAGAATTTTTGGTTGGCTCAGCCGAAATATCCGGCTCGCTGGCGGGGTGTCTTTTCATGTTGCCGCGGTCCCGACATTGTGGCGCCATAATACGGGGTAAATATATGGACTGATCTTTGGTGTAAACATTGGGGAAAATGATCCACAGTTAACCTATCTCCCCTCCCCGACCGCAAATGGATGAGTCCAGATGCGACCATGATGTCATAATGCTATTAAATATCCATATATGGGCGCTCAGAACACCAAATTCAATTGAAATACGTAAGATCCTATATAGCGACATGTACGATTGGGGAGCATTGATAGGATATTAATTTATTAAGATTGGTATCCACCGTCCTTCCGTCATCCTTCCACCCGTCTTCCACCATCTTACCACATCTTTTCTGCATCCTTTGATTGCTCTGATTGATATCGCACGGAATTGGCTCTAATGTATTGGGAAGTGAGGAGTGAATATGATGACTATGGACGAGGAGGACGAGAAGGAGTGAGGAGAGAGAGGTTTGACGAGAAATAGAGAGTAGGAAGATTGCGGTGATAATTTTACGTCGTACCGAATTTTGACAGGTAATTACTAAACTACGGGCTTGTGGCGTAATCTCAACTGAAGGGTCCACACATTAAACCTTAATGAGAACGATTCCAAACCCGACTTCATGTTGCCACTGAAAATTATCCATACAAGATCCGAGACGTTATTTGAAACAATATGATGTTTATTCGTTGACAGACGCACGGCAAACTGACAATCCAATGTCAAACGTAGATTAGTTTCCAGTTACAATGAATACAAAATGACCATGCTTAAATATGGTCAAACAAACAAATTACTTGAGCTGGATGCTACGGTACATACATCTTGGATTCAGATCAGGGCCGTAGCCAGGATTTACTGAGGGGTGGTTCGCATTCACTCCAAAAGGGCACATCAGGGGGTTCGCTGTATAGGAAAAGGGGCAAATAGGGGGTTCGCTTCAGTTTGAAAAGGGCATTTATATGAGAAAAATATACAATATTTCCGAAAGGGGGGTTTTCCCAAACCCAGAACCCCCCGGCTACGGCCCTGCAGATGGACTAATTACGAAATTACTAATTATGGAGATATCCACCGCTCATCCTCTTCCAGGGTGCTTTGCGCTACGCTCCATTTTACCCCTGTAGGGGTCTCGTCATTTTTTGCAGGATTCTTGCAGAAATTAAGAACTGTTTTATCTAACTGTTTTACTGATCGCAAAATGTATATTTATCTCGAAATACACTAAGCAGTTAGTTATTCAACGTATTTCAAAACGCCAGTCTCACACATACTCGTTTACTGTGGCAACAGACGACCTCGGGTCAACTCTGGCACAGTCCGTGAGACCCTGACAGCGCTGAAAGCAGAGGCGCGAAGCAGAACGCAAAGAATGCCTGGTAGAGCTTGATCCACCGCCGACGTAGAAATGTCCCTTCCCCTCGTCTTAACGAGAAAACATTCCCCCTACACGCCTCCCTGACGATTGTGCATGCGTGCCAGCACCTCACCGACCAGAGCTTTCAATGGATACCTCACACAACAATATTGACCAAATCACGCCTCGATCCTACGCCCCAAGTAATCCCAAAGTGTGTGCTTCTGACCGGATACTCTACGAACCGGTCGCTACTCCGAAGTGCGCATTGCACCGAGCGACCAAATTTAGAAATCCTCCATAACTTTATCTGATGTCAAAGGCAAAAGTGTGTATCACAGGACCATCGCTTCCCGTAGGGGTATTCCGACGTCCGCGCGTCTCGCAGTCACATCATCAGCCGACCAACGCCACAGCTCCAATGGGAGGCGTTTTGCGAAATTATGACAACAAATGATAAAGATGCACGTGGAGTGTCTAGAAAGAATAAAGACCTGAAATATTCAGTTAGAATAAATTAAAGACGTCAGGATTCTCTGAAAAAAATGTATAGACGTGAAATATCTAGAAGTGTTACGTCAATTTTACAATAACAGCAAAACATAACAGAAAGATGTGTGAAGTCAAGGATTAACAATCAAATGTTTATTCACAATACTAAAATCATATACAAATTAAGTAAGGTTAATACAACAAATAAATGTGTGAAATATAGTCTTACTGTTCAATGCTATACCGGTGTATATCTTACAGTCCCTGTTGACGCGTACAAATCGCTCTTCTGTATAATGGTAATCCAACACTGCTCAGTTGTTCACAATCTCAGTAAGTATCCAATATCCGACTGTTCAATAGCGTAGATTACGCAGCAGCCGAAAGTTAATACACAGGAGTAAATAATCCAGCAGTCCGTAATTACAGGCAAAGGTAACACAGTATAACACCCACATAAAAAGCCAGTTTGAATTCCCTCCCGAATAATTGAGTGACACGCTATTTATACTCCATGAGGCATTCCAGATCATTCTATAATCAAGAAGCTTCTAGAATACACAGCATTGTCGCATCATCTGACCTAGATACAATTCACAATAGCCTTCGAGAAAGCTCCAGATGGCTGACCCACATAATAGTACGTAAACAAGCTTATGTCGGCTTCCAGAAAACATCCACAATGTCTAATAATAAACTACAATACCATGACACTCCCCCTCTTAAAAAAGAAAGTTCAAACTTGGAACTTTCTTGACAATTCAAAACATTATTGCAAAAAATTTATATTACAACAGCAAAAATGTTGACAAACATGTGTACATTATATGCGAGACAAACAATCAGCAATCAAATTGTGCTTGCTTTTGATATGTCTGATTTCAATATTGTATTCTTGTAACACCAAACTCCATCTCAACAATCTTTGATTTTTGTTTTTCATTTTACTTATGAAAACAAGTGGATTGTGATCACTGAATACAGTAATTCGCAATGATGAAGAAATAACATAAACATCAAAATGTTGTAATTGTACAATAATTTCCCTGATGTTTGTCAAATTTACGTGAAAAATAACATATTCGGTGATCCACACCATCTAAACCTTCTTGTAACAAAACGGCACCAGCAGCAACATCACTAGCATCTACAGCCAGTTTAAAGGGTGAATCAAAATCTGGTGCTGAAAGAACTGGCGCGCTCTTGAGTATGCCTTTCAGATTTTCAAAAGCTGGTTCACATTCATCGGTCCAAGCAAAACTTTTTCTTAAGAGTTGAGTTAAAGGCTCAGTAATATCTGAAAAATTTGGACAAAATTTTCTGTAGTAACCAGCCATACCCAAGAATCGCATCAGTTGTATCTTACATGTTGGTCTTGGGAATAGCGAGATAGCATTAACCTTAGCATCTACAGGTTTTACTTGACCATGACCTACAACATGATCCAAGAATTTTACACGTGCATGTCCAAATTCACTTTTTCCAAGGTTGACTGTCAGCTTGGTGTCACTTAGTCGATTGAACAGTGCGCGAATTCTCTGTAGATGATCTTCCCATGTATCGCTGTAAACAATGACGTCATCAATGTAAGTCTCACATCCTTCCAAACCAGAAGTCACGGTTGATGAGAGGCTGGAACGTGGCCGAAGAATTTTTCATTCCAAATGGCATGCCTTGCACAGGACCATCGCTTCCCGACAAGGCCACAACATCAAACCTTGTAATATTGCGCTTGATGATTGTTTAGCACCGAATTCTACATGTAATAATTTCAAAATTTCTAAGTGTGGACATCGTGGATGTCTCACATGTCCACTCTTTACTACTTCAGCTTCATTTAGTTCCGCGTTAACTGGTAACTCATATTCTGTTAACTCGTATGTTGATCTTAGTTGTTCTACTACAAACTGTATTTATTTAGTTTCCTGTAAGAAGTGTGGTCAACAGTATGTTGGCAAGACAACCCAAAGACTCCATCTTAGGGTGAACGGTCACAGAAAATCCGTTAGGAAAAAGCAATTGCTTATAGGTAGGCATTTTTCTGGACCCGACCACGGCTGGGATAACTTTAGTATTCAGATCATAGACGTCGTCTATTCATCTACTAAGGATTCCCCTTTTGGATTTGAGAGAAAAATCCGAGAGCGGGAATTATTCTGGATGCTAGAACTTGGGTCAGTGTTTCCGTTTGGTTTAAATGATAATGCCAGTGGGTTCGGCAATGCTACAAACCGCCGTTCAAATATATCCAACATTACCCAACTATTTAAACCCCATCAACGGAGACATCGCAGCCACGGTTGGCGAAAGTTTAATAGTTCGATGATTCACGATCATATCACTTTAAATTACTTAGTGGGTTGAACTAACACACCCAATAGTATACATAGCTTACTTACAGTTCTGTATGCGTTACCTCTGAGAGCTTTAGATCAAATAGCCAGAGATATAAAACAATCTGCGTCTTCAGGAAATATAATATCACCAAAAATCATTAAAGTATGTCAAGATATAGCGTATTTTCGGTTGTATCGTCCAGTGAACATAATCGAAACATCTCAAGATCGGCTTTTCTTGAAACTCAACTACTTAGATAAAGGACTGGACATCATTAATTTACCTCGAATCCTGAATGATCCAGAGGTACGCAATACTGTACCAAACTATTTTAAGTTCACAGAACCTCCTTGCATTTCATATAAGTATACTAAATCTATAGCCACCAAAATATTCAATTGCTCCAATGCTGTCCAGGAGTTTGACTGGAACTTATACACGTCAGGAGGCTATAGTTGTGATTGTGAATCGTCGAACTTTATCTATACACCATGCAAACATATTGTGACTGGTGACCTTGATGTGGTGAGTGATAAGGATCTGAAATTACTCCTGATGAAAGGACCTAAATATAGAGAGCCAAGAAGAATAAATCTGAAGGCCGACCAGAAGATAGTCCTGTCTGCATTAGAACAGTACGTTATTGATTGGTCTAAGCGAGAAAAAGTTGAACCTACAGTACTCGCTGATTGGCTGGACCTCACCAAGAGCAAGGTCGTTGAAATAATCCGCCATATTGACAGAAGTACTCTTCCCCAAGCAAAACAAGTACTGAGAAACCTCAATTCGCAAGAAGTTCTAGCAAATCTACAGAGTAAAATCGTCATAGTCCCAGCAGACAAAGCTCCGAATAATATAATATTCATATGTAAATATTACTATTACCAGGTGCTGGTTAAAGAATTGAGTGTAGACATATCTTCATCAAATACGTCTACTTACTCCCAAACTGCATTTACTCTGGAAGATTTATTTAACAATCACAAAAAGTTTCTCAGGGAAAGAGGTATTTGTCTTCCAACCAATCATAACGACATACCAAAAACTATACTGGACTCCCAAAATGCATAAATCACCATACAAAGCTAGATTCATAGCTGGTTCTAGAAGCTGCACCACCAAGCTTCTTTCAACCCTATTGACGAGGGCCCTTCAGCAGGTAAAAGCATTTTGGGAAAGGTATTGCGCCATTATTTCTAAGAACTCTGGCGTTGAATGTATGTGGATATTGAAAAACTCAAAATGTCTTACGGAAGAACTTGATGCTAAAGGTCACATACCGTACAGACATGTATCCACATGGGATTTCTCGACTCTCGTGAAATTTGGCAACAATATATCAGCAGCATATAGGTATTCCAATGGGTACTAATTGTGCACCCCTGTTGGCTGACCTGTATCTGTTCTCTTATGAATATGACTATATGCAGGCGCTTTCAAAAACCGATCCATTCAAAGCCCGTTCCTTCTCATTCACCAAACGCTATATAGACGATCTTCTCGCTGTGGATAATCGCTATATAAATGACGCAATGAAGGATATATATCCACCTTCACTGGATTTGAAGGAAACTACAGATAGCCCTACAGGCACATCATATTTAGATCTATTTCTCTATAAAAATGAAGCGGCATTCTCTCTCGTCGACTTTATGACAAAAGAGATGATTACAATTTCGACATCGTAAACTATCCCTTTCTGGACAGTAATATTCCAGTGGGACCTGCATATGGCGTATACATATCTCGCTTAGTAGCATTTGCTAGATCCTGTGTTAAATGTGACGATTTTAATCAATGTCACAAAACATTGGTGCAGAAACTTAAAACACAGGGCTATTCCACCAAGCGCCTACACTCAAAGTTTCTCAAATTTGGCGATACATATCGCATGCTGATAGCAAAATACGAACGTAGCGTGCAAGATCTATGGCGCTACGTTTCGTAACTTGTGTCTGATTCCGCTTAACCCGGGGCTAGGGGCCGTATGAACCCATGTACCTCAAGAACCTCATGGTACTCATATGAACAGTCACAATCGAAGCGTGACTGAGATACATCATTCTTAAATGACGACTTTACAACGAATATTATGAATTAAGAATACTGATCAGCGATACGGATTTGATATTTTTGGAACATCATGATGTCTTGCCGGCATCATTGAAAACTGTTGACCGCTTCTCTCTTGCAGGAAACAAGCCTATGTTTATGTATACTATGATTGTCTTTTTGAATTAGGTGCTAATACTGTTATATGGAAAATGGAATAGGTCTTTGGATTATGGACGCGGATATTCTCTAATGGACGACGGCTGGATTATGAATGACGGACTAGACGCTTGTAATTTGTACTGGAACAGACCCTACGAAGTGACGAATGCTGATATCTCCTTCGCACGATCTGTCAGTGGAACTTGCCAAAATCATTTCAGAAGATCAAACTTTGACACAAACTTGGCACTTCCCACTTTATCAATGCAATCGTGAATGCGTGGAATAGGGAATGTGTCTGTTTTGGTCAATGTGTTCGCCTTTCTGTAGTCAGTACACATCCTGTAACTGCCATCTGGCTTTGGAACGAGGATACAAGGTGAACTCCAGTTACTATTACTTGGTTCAATGAAGTCATTGCCCAATAAATACTGAATCCCTTTTTTCAGATAGTTTTGTTTAATGGGATTCAAACGATATGGGTGCTGCTTCACTGGATTAGAATCTCAGACATTGACGTTATGTGAAATTTTATCAGTCCGAGTGGGAATATCGGGAAACAAATGTTCATATTGACTGAGCAGAGTTCGAAGTTCTTCCTGACGCTCTGGTTCGAGATGACACAACTTGGAATCCAAATTAAGTAGAGTTCTGTTATTTTGCCGCTGTCATGGGCTCTTCACAAGTTTCATTATTATCAGGGTCAGAACAAACTACACTTACAGGGTGTACAGTACTGTTAGCGCTATCTCTGTCTATGTATAACTTTAACATATTTACATGACATAACTGTTTGTGTTTACGCCTGTCAGGAGTCTGAATTACATAATTAAGGTCACTTAATTTATTTTCAATGACATAAGGACCATAATATCTAGCCTTAAGTGGATTACCAGGAATAGGAAGAAAAGCCAGTACCTTCTCATCAGGTTTGAAACTTCGTTTAAGGGCATGTTTATCATAGGTTATTTTCATACACTTTTGTGCTGACTTTAAATTTGGCATGGCCAAATCACATGCTTTAGTCAACCTGGTGCGAAAGTCCGACACATATTGTAAGAGACTACATGAGTCAAGATCACTGTCTAGGAACTTTTCCTTTAGCAGTTTAAGTGGTCCTCTAACTGTATGACCAAAGACTAATTGAAATGGACTGAAGCCTGAAAACTCTTGAACAGACTCTCTAACAGCAAACAATAACAAATGTATGCCTTTATCCCAGTCTTTCTCAGTGTCAAAACAATAAGTCCTAATCATGTTCTTTGATGTCTGGTGAAATCTTTCTAATGCGCCTTGGCTTTCTGGGTGGTATGCAGATGATTTGTACTGCTTTATTCCCAATTCATGCATGACTCGTTGGAAAATTCCTGACATGAAATTAGATCCCTGATCAGACTGAACGGACTGGGGTAGGCCGACAAGTGTGAAAAACTTAACTAAGGCCTTAACAATAATTTTTGCCCTAATATTCCGTAAAGGAATAGCCTCAGGGAACCTGGTTGAAGCACACATGACTGTTAACATGTATTGATTGTCTGACTTTGTTTTTGGTAATGAACCAACACAATGTATAATCACCCTACTAAATGCTTCCTCAAATGCGGGGATTGGTTGTAGAGGGGCCTTTGGTATGGTTTGGTTTGGTTTTCCTACCATTTGACATGTGGGGCATGACCTACAAAATTCCGTAACATCTTTCTTTAAATTTGGCCAATAGAAATGATTTAGGATTTTGTAATATGTTTTGTTACCACCTAAATGGCCTGAAAGAGGTGTTTCATGGGCTAGTCTGGGGATATCTGAACGATATGAATTTGGTACTACAATCTGATACTTAACTGCTCACTCATCATCAGGTGACACATCTGGCGGTCGCCATTTGCGCATAAGAACAGCATTCTTACTAAAGTAACACACTCATCTACTGCCCTGTCAAACAACTTGGAAATGTCCTGGTCACTATGCTGTTCATTAATCAGCCGTGATTTTGAAATTTTTTCATTAGAACATTCCAATTTGCTATCAAAATGTGGCTTATCAGCCTCATCATTTAAACACACGAAAGTATCGGCCAAACATCGATGACGTCATATTTAAGAGACTTTTCAGACTCCTCAGCCAATTTACTCATGGCTCTAGTAGCTGCACAAGCAGGATACAAATTTTGAATTTCGTCTTCAACTGGATCATGGATCTGACCCAAACAAGGCTTGTCAGTTACAATCGGGTTAACGCTGACCTTATCTCCCGCAAGATCATTTCCAAGAAGTAATTGAACACCCTCAAATGGTAATCTACCTTTAATGCCCACCGTAACAGGCCCGGGAATCAAGACGGAAGACAGATGAACGTCATGGAGCGGAACGGGTGTATAATTTACAGAATCTACCCCTTTAATCAGGACATTACTGCCCGCAGATGCAGAGTCAAAAAACGGCAAAGTATCTGCCAACAAAAGATACGCGCTGGGACGGGACGCGCCCGTGTCTCGCAAAATCTTCACAGGAGTAGCATTAGAGAAATCACTTGAAAGTGACACAGAACCATTGTGGATAAATGGTTCAAAAATCTCCATAACAGGATTTGAAAAACTGTCAAACTTATCCTTGATAGGACTAATAGGAACAGTGTCCCTGATCATCTTAACATCATATACACTATGAACGTCATTAACCTGCTTGGGTACAGATCTTGAAGTGAGGAAACCACTTGGCTTGATCTTGTTGTTGTCTTTTCAATTTAAAACAAATAGCCATTAAATGACCTTCCTTCTTACAATAATTGCAAACAGGAGATTTATTTTGAGTATTAAAAGTGGGTGACTGAGACTTTGTGTTTGACCTTTGACCTTCGTAACTGGGATTAAAAGTTTTAGGCCCTGAGAAAGAACTGGGTTTGTTACCTGTGAGATTAGACTGGAATGAACTTGGCCTAACAGCATTGACAAATGATAATTTGTGTGTCAGAGCGTATTCGTCAGCAAAACGTGCTGCCTGATCTAAAGTGTTGGCATTCTTTTCATCAAAAAAATGTTCTAATATCACCATGGATACTCCTTTTAAGCATAAGCTGTCTAAGGCTTTCAAATTGGTTGTCAATTATAACCGAGGCACACCACCTATAAATAACTGATCTTTTGAACGAGCAAATTCTACACGAGCCTGAAAGTTTTCTTTTTCACAACTACGAAACTTTTGTCTATATGCTTCAGGAACTAATTCATAACCTTTAAGGATTAAATCCTTCACTATATCATAATTTGATGCTTGCTCCACCGTCAATAGAGTGCAAATGTCCCTTGCCTTTCCGATCAAACCACTTTGAGGAAGTAAACTCCAATTTTCTTTTGGCCATTTTAAATTTTCAGCAATTTTCTCAAAATGCAGAAAATATTTATTAACTTCTTTTTCCTGAAATGGTGGGACGAGACGTATTTGACGAGCCGCATCAAATTTTGATTGTGATTGTACAGGTGCATATGCGGGAGGACTTGCTGCGACTGTAATTCAATACGCTTCATTTCTAACTGAAACTGTCTTTCTTCCCTTTCTCTCTCTGTCTCTCTGTCTCTGTCTCTTTCTTTTTCTCTTTCCTCTTTTTCTAACCTTTCTCTCTCTAATTCTCTGTCTAATTCTATTTTCTTGAATTCCAGCTGATGTTGCAATTCTAGTTTCCTTATTTCCAAATCAACAGCTGTTTCCTCAGTTAAATCAAAATCACTTTCATCCCAAAGTTGTTTGCTAACAAAATGTTTAATAATGAGTTTCTAAAATTTATTGCTTTTTCCAAGATGTTTTAACTTTAATTTGCAGGAATGTACACAGCGCGAACAAATCCTCTTTGCGTAGTTCGTTAAATTCCTCCTGACTAAGCTCTAAGGCAAACTGTGCTGGGTCAAATGACATGCTGATAGCGTACTTCCTGACTTCACAAATTTAGACAATGTTGTAAAGCTGTATCAATTTAGAACTATGTGGAAAAGCTGATCAGCTGGCAGCTATAATGTAAACAAATTTCCAGGACAAGCCCCCAATTTCTGTTACGTCAATTTTACAATAACAGCAAAACGTAACAGAAAGATGTGTGAAGTCATGGATTAACAATCAAATATTTATTCACAATACTAAAATCATATACAAATTAAGTAAGGTTAATACAACAAATAAATGTGTGAAATATAGTCTAACTGTTCAATGCTATACCGGTGTATATTTTACAGTCCCTGTTGACGCGCACATATCGCTCTTCTGTATAATGGTAATCCAACACTGCTCAGTTGTTCACAATCCCAGTAAGTAAAATCCGGCGTAAAATGTGGAAGGTTGATGACGTCATGTCCCGTGACGTCACTTCCCGGACAAAGGTCATATGGAGATCAAATGTCATGTAAAGGTCACAGGTCATGTTAAGGTCAAAGGTCACTTCCGGGTCATAGCCATATATATAGCGAGAGATATGCATAGCAATACATCGGTACCTGGAGGAAGATGACTTGGGGTCCAAGCGCAATGTTATAAGTATAGGCCATGTTTAAGGTATAGGGAGAAATCTGGGGTCAAAGTGGACGTGTCTGTAGATTGACTCACGTCACATCCATTAACCAATGAGAATGTCAAGTTTATCGCGAGGTGCATCCTCGTCTATGCATTGGTGGAAAAGCAGCGAGCCAATCGCCAGCCTACCCTTGAAGTGATTGGAGAAGGCGTATTATATTCCAGAACATTCCGCGATAGCTGATAGGTTATAATCTCCATAGTCATACATACAGTGAGAGATAGCCTATGGATATATGCAGCGAGGGTGGATATAAAAACTTCTATGATATTCTATTATATCTTCATTTTTCTTTATGGTATGGAGTGTGGCATCTTATTTCTTCTGTCTCACACTGACGACGGGAAGGGTCTCGAGGCCATGGGTTGAGTTTTGTTGAAAAGTTCTCATGCAGGCAGATCGGGGTGGACGTTTTGGGTTTTAGGTGGACCGATACTGGTCCGATATGTGTTTTAATGTGAGGTATCGTAGTTACGCACTCGTGAGGAAACGTCCAACTGGATGGGTGTGGAGTGAGAATATTGTCCATCTGCACATGCGAGGTAGCAAAAGTGCATTTGAATGGACGTTTTAGTATCTAGGTGGACCAATAATGGTCCGATTGGGCCGTGTGATGTGTCATAGAGGAGCATCCGACTGGACTAGTGTGTAGTCCGTTTTCATCATTCTGCGCATGCGCAGACACGGAATTGTGGGAAAAGGGCATTTGAATGGATGTTTTGGGGTTTTGCATGTGCGCAAACCTATGTACGGAAGTGACGTCATCACACGCATGCGCACGCGCCTGTGGTGCACCCTGTACCCCATAGACGTAGAGCATAGGGTACTTCCGGGTGTGGGCACACCACAGGCGCGTGCGCATGCATGCGATGACGTCACTTCAGGCGATGACGTCACTTCCGTACATGGGTGAGTGCACATGCATGCGATGACGTCACTTCCAAGAGCTCTGAGCTCCAAGAACTTCAAGAGCTCCAAGCTCCGACTCCAAGAGCTCCAAGCTCTTAACCGGCCTATCCCACAGCTCCGAGCTCTGTAGTTTCTCAAAGGGCGGCTTCTGATTGGACAGGAACAGTCAGAGATTGGCATGGGCGGGTTGTTATTGGACAAGACAAGAGCGAACTAGCGTGCTATTAAAATGGAGCGGCCTGGCCGTTTCAGCAGACATCCTTTCAACCACCAAGATGTTCACTTGTATAACGTGTGTAACCCAGGTTCAAGTTGTAGTTCAGAATTGACACTCTACTAGTCAAAGACAAGATGAAACCAAGTATTTCAATCATATAATGTGAAATGTTTACTCGAAAATATGCTTTGGAATGCAATTACCAAATACTTCAGTATGCAATGATCAGTACTCTAGTATGCAATGACCAATACTCTAGTATGCAATGACATATACTCTAGTATGCAATGACCAATACTCTAGTATGCAATGACATATACTCTAGTATGCAATAACAAATACTTCAGTATGCAATGGGCAATACTCCAGTATGCAATGACAAATACTTCAGTATGCAATGACATATACTCTAGTATGCAATGACAAATACTTCAGTATACACTGACCAATACTCAAGTATGCAATGACATACACTCTACTATGCATTGACAAATACTTCAGTATGCAATGACCAATACTAAACATGCAATCTAGTCTCTAAAAACCACTAAATTCAAAGGATCGAATTAACTGTTACTGGAACGAAGTGTCATAACATATCCAACATTGTAACTGGAACGAACAGGGAAATGTCAGTTGCTACACACAATGATGTAACGGGAACACGGAACTGTCCATCACAACTGTCACATTATAGCTGGAACACAGAGATGTCGGTCACGACTCGAAATGATGTAACTGGAACATGGAACTGTACGTCCCAACTTGTCGCGATGTAACTGGAACACAGAGATGTCAGTCACGACTCAAAATAATGTAACGGGAACATGGAACTGTACGTCCCAACTTGTCGCGATGCAACTGGAACACGGAAATGTCAGTCACGACACATCAGTCACAACTTGTCACGTTATAACTGAACACGGAACTGTCAGTCACATCTCATGTTATAACTGCACCGACGACACCTCAATGTTGCACTCATAGTCCAATCTCAAGGGGTACCTAAAGAGCCAAAACCATACATGACTTACCAACAGTGAATATGAATTTCAATGTCACAATACCTTACCAATTACTGAATCTATTTCAGTATGATTTAACGCTTCTCTGCATAGAAATAAATTCATATAAACAACCCTCAGTAATGTTTATGCTTTCATACAAAAACAATAAAAATCTACTTCAAATCTGAGCACTGAATAGCTCTTACATACACAAAATCTACACAAGGATAACTGTGAATTTTATGAATGACTAGAACAACAATTATGACAAATAGTTATAGGACTGCTTATGCACTAGTCAGTTATTTACATCTCATAATTCATAGATCAGAAGAAACCCGTGAATCAGTACCCTAATCTGATAAACTGAAAAGGGGGAAACGGCGAGGGGGGGGGGGTACATGCGAACCACGTGGAAATGTGCGTACAATATGATGACAATATTACTCATATCTTTCCAGTAAACTCACCTAAAGAGCCATCAATTTAAACACCAGCAGTGAGCCCATTATATCAGCAGTTTATACGGTCATGTTCTCAGAGAAAGTTGATAATTTTGTGGGTTTGTTGCCACAAATTTCCCGCTGCACAAATGGCATCAGCCTACTATTAATTTCGTTACTTGTTATGTATTAGCGTTAAAAATCGGCAAAAATCCAGAAAATTCACAATGCATAAATCCACCTGGCATGTCAATATTTACCTTGTGGGACATTACCAGTGGAAGTCTTGACAGATGTTGACCATGGAAATTTCAAATTACCGCCACTGACAGCTGATTGGTGCTACAGAGTGTCATTCAATTTGTAAACAGGGAGCCTTCTCACCCTTCACTGATCATGTCTTCATCCACCATGCTTTTTCCAAAGTGACCCAAATCAACACCAGGAAGTACAGTTTGAAGACTCATCTGCAAGTTGAAATATCAGATGTATCAGAAATGCTGAAAAATCGCACCTCATAAAATCCATATAGATCTGCTCTCAAATTTCTAAACAATATAGGTCGTGGGCACTGACGCGGAAGTGATTAATTGTGATCTGATGCCTGTCAGGGATGGAACAATTTTTAATTAAGGAATGCTCTCATCTGAACAAACCATACCCATCTCCAAACAATCTTGAGAAGGCACAGATAAAACTATGCACAGATAGAGATTTTACAGCCTATATACCAAGGGTACCCCCTTTATAATTAACCTGTACATATTTTTCCATCTGGTAAAAAGCACCAAGTCGACAATCCTTCTGCCTATAAAAAGAAGTATAAAGCATTAACTAGATATGTTAAACACTATTTTAAATTATTTTTTTATTATTTTAATTCATTTTTTATGTAATTTTTCAAATTAAAATTTAAAAATAAAGAAAAATTAAATTCAAAATGTGACAAAACATACTTTGTTCACAAGCTGCTCATTTAAACTACATTTGATGAACATTTCCTTCATGGCAGTGGTTAACTTCCCCATGTAATCAGTGGGTCATCCCAGTAATCTATCAAATGTGATTAAAATTTGATGTTGATACAAAGATCAAAGACATGTTTAATCCTGTAATAAGTGACAGCAATATACACAAATGTGTACACAACACATACCAAAATATAACATAGAGGTGTTTATGTGATCCTTTGGACAATGCGGATATGGAATCTCAGAGGAGAAAACTATGTGTTCGTGCCAATGTATTACTTAGAAAATTCCATGCCTGTACGCCCGCCGTTAAGAAAACTCTTTTTAAAGCATACTGTTGCAACATTTATTGCTGTCAACTTTGGAATACGTATTCTAAGACTGTACTCAATGGTATCAGGGTTATGTATAACAATACCTTTAGATGGCTGTTGCATTACAGATATAGTTGTAGTGCCAGTGCAATGTTTGCTATCAACAGTATTACGTCGTTTGGTGAACTGATGAGGAAGGCAGTGTATTCATTTAAAACTAGAATTGACTCGAGTGACAACCTGTTATTATATACCACACGCAACTCTGATCTTCAGGTTAAATCTGTGTTGCTTGCTAAATGGCAAGAACTTTTGTACACCTTTAAGTAGTGCTTATTAGCACTACACACTTACTACAGTTATTTCTTTGTACATATGGACTTCTGTCTGAAATAAAAAGTTATTATTATTATTATTATTATTATGGTATACACAACTCCATATAGAGAATATATGTCAGTTCAATTGGATGGATCTACATCTCATCAAGATCTTGCTGGCAGTAATTAGAAAGATGCACATATTACTTGTAAACAGTTATTATTACTGAGAAAACTCCTAAATAACATTGAGGAATATATTCTGTGTCAGATTTCAAGTCCATGAATGCAATGTCTGCAAACAGGCAACACTTGTCAAAACACAACATAGAAGAAAAAAGGAATAAAATTCAATGACAACATATCTGATGGTCATTTGCTGATCTCTGCTACATTAACAACCATGAAAGATGAGGACAGCTGGAAGTTGCCTCACTTAAACTGTTAACTGTTTGGTGAAAGATTAAAGTGGCAACTTACAGTGAGAAAGGCCTATCTTCCAACAGAGTTGGAGGCCATACCTCTGAGTCACACTGTGCGAAATTCCCAGAGTTGATGTGTGTGTGGGGGGGGGGGAGGGGGTTGTATGGGGCTTGCTAATATTTGGTGCCTGTAATCCATGTTCCTTGCTACCCACAAGATCTCTGATATGAATATGAAAGAGAATTACAAACTTATAATCCTGGAGATAGTGGAAATGGAATGAAGAGAAAGTATTTGCTATGATGCAAATGTGACTGACAATAAACACACAACAATGTGAAACCATCAACAGTCAGATTAATTGTTGACTCAGTTAATCAGATTTTATTTGTCTCATTAAAGTTACAAATGCAAAAGGCATTTTGGAAATTCTTTGTGTGTGGAACAAACATCTGAGTTTTTACAGGTGATATGATTATTATTAATTTCATGTGGTTTTAGACTGATATAAAGTGAATTAATGCATAAATGATTTGAAGCATTAAAGATTTGAACTGAGGTCGAAATTTTGAAAAAAGCATGTAATTGTATCTATGTGAATTTCCTTTCTTCCATTTACATTTTATTGTATCTTGAAAGTTAATTTGCTCATAATTACCAGCTGTGTTAAATGAACCTCGTCATATTTGGCATTGACTATTTGGCCCTAGTACTGACAAATCAGTCATTTTTTGTCTATATTTGCTCCAAAAGGTCTCAATTTTGTCGCAGAAATGGCATAACAATACAAGAGATGTTACCCAGCATTATCAGTATGATATTTATTTCAACCACATTTAGCAAGAAATTTTTTTTTTTTAATAATTAAAAAATTTATTAAAATTAAGTAAAATTTTTATTTTATTTTATTAATAATTTAATAACATAAATTTGAAACAACCCTAATATTTGTACGTTGTTCATGAGTCAGCATAGAAAAAATTGGGCTGATCGAGTAAAAACTGTAGCCACAGTGACGATTTAAAGTTCTCTGGTCAAATGTGAAAATGTCAGATGACAGGCATCAGCCTACTATTAATTTCGTTACTTGTTATGTATTAGCGTTAAAAATCGGCAAAAATCCAGAAAATTCACAATGCATAAATCCACCTGGCATGTCAATATTTACCTTGTGGGACATTACCAGTGGAAGTCTTGACAGATGTTGACCATGGAAATTTCAAATTACCGCCACTGACAGCTGATTGGTGCTACAGAATGTCATTCAATTTGTAAACAGGGAGCCTTCTCACCCTTCACTGATCATGTCTTCATCTACCATGCTTTTTCCAAAGTGGCCCAAATCAACACCAGGAAGTACAGTTTGAAGACTCATCTGCAAGTTGAAATATCAGATGTATCAGAAATGCTGAAAAATCGCAGCTCATAAAATCCATAAAGATCTGCTCTCAAATTTCTAAACAATATAGGTCGTGGGCACTGACCCGGAAGTGATTAATTGTGATCTGATGCCAAATGCAAAACACGGCTCTGCTGACCTCCAGCTTCTCTCGCTGATTTCTCGCCTCCCGCACAGAAGAGCGATCGCATATGTTAATGAGGTCACGGGGTGTAGTTTAAGACCAGGCTACATTCTCCCCCTCCAAATCTGCTACGTCCCGGAGCAGTCACATAGACTATGTTCCAAAGACCTGCTGTTTCAATCGTGAAAACATTCCTTCACGACGTACCGGTACACATGTAGAACTCAGTTCATGGTATGTTGCTTCTCCTAGTTTGTCATATGTGAAACGAGGCGGTGGTGCATGATGTCTGTTAGATCGTCTGAGAGGTAATATCTGGGCTGCTTCCATGGACTCCTGTTCACGTGATCCATCTGACCTTGGTGCTTCGGTCGATTGACTAGATTCATCCGGAATCATGACTTGAGGAGCAGCCACCTCTTCTTGATACCTATCTAAAACTTTTTCTGATCCAAGCTCTTCACCACAAACCGTAGGATTAGCAGCTGGTACATTACCAACAGGTACATATTCCTTAGCTGTAGGACTCAACGTTGACGACGAAATACCTCCACTGTCTGTACTTCCCGGAATAGGAACAGGTGCCCTAGACTGATGATTAGACTCGATTGGATGTTGTTTCTCACCAAGGTTGACTCGATCACGAAGAAGTGTCCCAGGGATCACCAGAGTGATTCCCTCATCGGATTCAGACTCGTCATCCGCTGATGATCCGGTTTGCTGCCGTCTAGCATACTATCGGGTACGAGGCCTCGTGGGCTTGGGTGGTTGAGGAACAGAGTTTTCCTTGCGTAGATGGCCAATGGGTAAAAGCATGTTCCTATGAAGTGTCCTGACTGAACCACCACCCGACTCCGGTCGAACTCCGTAAACAGGAGTATCGTCGTGTACTCTCTCTTGAACCACATACACCATCGGGTTCCATATATCCGCTAGCTTATGCTTTCCTTTCAAACCTACATTCTTGACAAGGACTCGGTCACTTATTTGTAGTGAATTCCCATGAACTTTCTTGTCGTATCGTCTCTTGTTAGAAGAACCAGATTTGTCAGATTTTGCAGTTGCCAGTTTGTAAGCTTCTGCCAACTGCTGTCGCAGCTGTTGGACATACTTCACGTGGTCTTGATGGGCAATGTTGTTTGGTGAAACCCCAAACGCTAAGTCAAGGGGCAGTCTAGCCTCTCTCCCAAACATGAGAGAGTAAGGGGAAAACCCTGTACTGTCATTCTCACAGCAGTTGTAGGCATGCACTAGAGCAGCCACGTGGCTACTCCAGTGTTCCTTTTTCTCTGTCTCCAACGTACCGAGCATGCTGAGCAGAGTCCTGTTAAACCGCTCAGGTTGCGGGTCATCTTGAGGGTGATATGGTGTGGTATGGGATTTCTTGATGCCCAACATCTCTGTCAACTCTTTGATCACTCTGCTTTCAAAGTCTCTGCCCTGGTCAGAGTGTAACCTTTCTGGCAAACCGTAGTGGACACAAAACTTCTCCCAAAGCGTCTTGGCAACCGTGCGTGCTGTCTGATCTTTGGTAGGAATGGCCTGTGCATAACGTGTGTAGTGGTCCGTTATAACAAGAATGTTCTTGAAATTCCCACGATCAGGCTCTATTGACAAAAAATCCATGCAGACCAGTTCCATTGGTCCACTAGTCTTGATGTTCACAAGGGGAGCGGACACCTTAGGCAAAGTTTTCCTGGCCACACACCTGGGGCATTGCTTCACCCAAGCCTCTATGCCTGCTGCCATCTTCGGCCAATAGAAACGAGCTCTAGCAAGCTGAAGAGTTTTCTCAAATCCTACATGTCCTGCATCATCATGCAAACCACACATGGCAAGTTCTCTAGACGACTGTGCCAGTACTAGCTGCAAACATTCACTTCCGTTATGTGCTTTGATCCTTCTGTGGAGAACTCCATTGTTGAGAGTGAGTCTGTCAAACTCTCGCAGCATAATCCTCAGTTCAGCAGGGCACTGTTTCCCTGGAGTTGACTTCCTACCACACTGAACCATTGGTACAACTGCTCGGATACAACTGTCTGCGGTCTGAAGTGCTCTCCAGTCAATGTTCGTTAGATTGGTTCCCACTGAAGCATATTCATCTGGTACTGCCTGGGCATTGGTAGACAAGCACTGAACCAAAGGAGTTGATAAGGGTGGTATCTCTGCATAACCATCCTCTGGTTGGACATTCGTCTCTGAACAAGTATCTGCAAAGTGGCTCATGGAGATGGCATTGATGACGTCTTTGGGATACACCTCATCAGAAGGCTGTAAATGCCCACTAAGTCTGACTTCGGTCTCCTTCACATGATCTGATGAAACTCCATCCTTCGGACGATATGGTCTTCTCGATAAGGCATCTGCATCAGTGTTCGTAGATCCAAGTCGGTAGAAGATACTCAAGTTGAAATCGGCAAGGGCAGCAAGCCATCTGTGACCTATGGCATCAAGTTTTGCTGAGGTCAATACATAAGTTAAAGGGTTGTTGTCTGTAAACACCTTTACATCCTTGGGCAGATAAAGGTAACCACGAAACTGATCTGTAATACTCCATTTGAGGGCAAGAAATTCAAGTTTGTGAGCCGGATAATTCTTTTCAGCTTTCGAGAGTCCTCGGCTAGCATATGCAACAGGACGGAGTTTACCATCTTGCTCCTGACACAACACGCTTCCCAAGCCATCCCTGCTCGCATCGACGTGGACAACAAATGGCTTTGTCACATCTGCAAAAGCCAACACTGGGGCTGTGGTCAGTTTCTGTTTCAGACTTTCAAATGCTGTTTCACATTCCTGCGTCCAGAGAGGGCCAAATGGTGCTTTGGAACTCCTAGCATTAGGGCTTGGAAAGGCATGAGTTCCACGCTTCTTTGGGGAAGTACACCCAGCTGTCAGCTGATTCAAACGTTTGGCTATGATGGAAAAGTTCTGAATGAACCGCCTATAATATCCAGCAAACCCAAGAAATGAGCGAAGCTCCGTCACATTCCTGGGATTCGGCCAAGTTCTCAATGCTTCCGTTTTGCCTGGGTCTGTGTGAACTCCATCTTTAGAAATCATGTGACCAAGATACTTCACTGATGTGCAGCACAACTGGCACTTCTCCGGTGAAACCTTGAGTCCATAATCTGCCAACCTATCTAGAACATTCATAAGCCTGGTTTCCATCTCTTCCAAGCTTCGAGCGAACACAATCAGTTCATCCATGTAAACCAGGACCTCACGCATGTTGATACCAGACATACACTGTTCCATCAGCCTTTGAAAAGTGGCGGGGGCTCCTTTGATCCCTTGTGGCATTCTCTCAAACTCATAAAAACTCTACGGGACCTCTCTCTGAAGGGACTGTCGTCTGACAGGTTAATGCTGTGCTCGATCTGATCAGTGAGTCCAAGATCATGATCACCCCTAGAGAATACCTGAGATCTTTGTGACATCTTAGACGAGATCCTGTCTTTCCACTCGGGGGACACTGGACCCCACTTGAAAGGTAAGTTCGAGAACCAGTCACTGGTCGAGTTATACGCCTTGTTGGCAGGCCCTGCTGCAGTAGTGGTGCTGCAGCTGGCTGTCGGGCTAGCACTGGCAGTAAACTCCGTTGGATCAAAACTTTTGAACCATTCTGGCATCGTTATATCAGCGATCACTTTGTTTGCTGGAATAGTGATCTTTTTATCAGTATCGTTCACCAGTTCTACCTGCACTTTATACCATCGTTTGTCTGGAACTTCTGCCAAGTAACTCACCACTGCACAGACATACCCTCTGGCAGTTCATCTCTAGGAATATCAACCAATACAGTTCTACTCTTAGTTCGCCGCTGCCGAACAATCCCAGTCACTTTTCTAGATTGTCTGGGTGCAAAAGTTACAGAGTTCTTCATCTTCGCCACAGCAATCCGTCCTTCCTCATCAGCACATTTCTTTGTTTCCACTTCCTTGTAGGCGAGAGCACATACTGGGTCTATCTGAAGTTTTTGGAGATATTTCTGTCCAGCAACCTCCTTACATGCTTCATAACAGTCACGGAAGATTCCAGAACTTGTTCCTATTATCACGGGACAAGAGCTCGCCCTTCTTCCATCTGGGATCACAAGAGCAACAGTTTGAAAGGACTGATCGACGCCACTGAAACTTTTGTCAAATCCAAGGTCGAAGCAAGTCCAGCCAAGGTACGGAATCTTTCCATCACCACCATGCCACAGAGTTAAGTCTTGTAGAGGGTTCAGCTCTCTCTGCAACTTCCTAAAGAAACTTTCAACAATAATAGTCACCTGCGATCCACTGTCTAAAAGATATGTAGCTGGCTGATTGTCAACAAAACAGGTCGCAAACACGTGATCACCAACCAGACCCTCAGGAATGTCTGTTCCTGGAATTATTGTGACCGGAAATTTTGGTTGCCGCGTTGGGGCTGCTGACTCATGGACACCGGGTTGCCCCGTCTCTGATGCCCTGCGTCGTTTTCCTGTGAGAAGATGTGCTCGAGTAGCTTTCGATTTACAGTTTCCAGATCAGCTGGATTCTCACATTCACGACGAAAATGTCCTTGCTTTCCACACGAAAAGCAGAAATTCACCCTGCTGCTGCCCCCATTTGATCTCTGTTGTGAACGGTATGGGTAGTTGCTCTCTGGTAACCGCTCAGGCAGCTGGGGAGGTTCCTTGGAACTTTCCTTTGCACTAGCTTGGCTCCTGTCTAAATTGGAACGCAGTTGTCGGTTTTCTGCCTCCAAATGGTCAAGTCGCTTCTCAAGTTTCTTGGTTTTCACATCATTGTTGATCGCTGTCTCTGTATCCACAGACTCGGAGGAATGAAACAAGAATGATGCTTTCGACTTCAGGCCCTTGCCACCTTTCGCACGATTAGTAGATTTTGTCTCCAGCTCACGTTCCTGTTTGCGTACCATGTTCAACAACTCCAGGTAAGTTGGTGGATCACCGAGTCTCTCTCGGAGATGTAAGCTTACCAAAAGCAGCTCATCGAACAGCACACCCTTGATGAACTGGTTCAGACGGATTCGATTGACATTTTCTGCTGCAATCGCTCCTTTCAACACCGCAAGCCTTATCGTACCTTGTAGACGTGTCAAGAACTGAGATGGTAACTCTCCCTCCAACTGACACATGCCATGCAGTCTGATGAATAGTTCATCACAGGTCTCTGTACTCCCAAATGCTAATTCTAGAGCAAGCAGGTAATCTTTGGAAGTAGCAGTTGGCTTCTCACGCTTCAAGTCATTTATAATGTCCAGGGCTGGAGAACGCAGAGCCTCTCGCACACGCTTTCGCTTCTCAATATCCTCCAGACCACTCCACTCATCCCACTGACCTTCCAGCTGCACTACCCAATGTTCATCCAGTTCTTCATCTCTCGCTGGCACACTTTTCCCTGAGAAAAACCGAAGTTTTCTGTAGTTGGCAGCCAAGGTACATTTGGTCAAAATAGATGGTAGCTCTGAGCTAACAGTTTCACGAGATCGGACGTTTCCAAGATATTGAGATCTTTCGCGTGAAGAATCCTCGAAATCAGCATCCACCTGTAAGTCGCGCACAGATACCCTTTCACTCACACCTAGTTGCCTTACATGACCATCACTCGGTAGAATTACCCTCAGGTTAAGAACTTCTCTGTCCACTCCCAACTGAATGACATCGTTAGGAATAGTCCATCTGTTCACAACTTGATCCAATACACACAGCAACATAGTTACTTCTTGGCACTCAATGACTTCATCGCGCCTCACAGTTTCATCCAAATTCCTGATTTTGGAAGTCAGAGCAATCAATAAATCTCTCGTAGAGACTGAAGTCACATCACACACAAGAAGCAATGTTCTGCCTATGATAAAGTCTTCCTTCTTGCACCATTCCCTAGCATAACGCTGCAATGAACTCAATGGCATGGTGAACAATACTGATGGCTCTAGTCTAAGGTAAAAACAAATGCACATACAAATCAATAAATCAATATGCAAGGTGACAAACAAATATACATTCAATGTAAATCACAATGTATATCACAGAACAGTTCCAATACAATGTTGGCATCTAAACAACACAGCAATACGATCCTGGCAAGCTCGCCATTTGTAACCCAGGTTCAAGTTGTAGTTCAGACTTGACACTCTACTAGTCAAAGACAAGATGAAACCAAGTATTTCAATCATATAATGTGAAATGTTTACTCGAAAATATGCTTTGGAATGCAATTACCAAATACTTCAGTATGCAATGATCAGTACTCTAGTATGCAATGACCAATACTCTAGTATGCAATGACATATACTCTAGTATGCAATGACCAATACTCTAGTATGCAATGACATATACTCTAGTATGCAATAACAAATACTTCAGTATGCAATGGACAATACTCCAGTATGCAATGACAAACACTTCAGTATGCAATGACATATACTCTAGTATGCAATGACAAATACTTCAGTATACATTGACCAATACTCAAGTATGCAATGACATACACTCTACTATGCATTGACAAATACTTCAGTATGCAATGACCAATACTAAACATGCAATGCTCTGACTAGTCTCTAAAAACCACTAAATTCAAAGGATCGAATTAACTGTTACTGGAACGAAGTGTCATAACATATCCAACATTGTAACTGGAACGAACAGGGAAATGTCAGTTGCTACACACAATGATGTAACGGGAACACGGAACTGTCCATCACAACTGTCACATTATAGCTGGAACACAGAGATGTCGGTCACGACTCGAAATGATGTAACTGGAACATGGAACTGTACGTCCCAACTTGTCGCGATGTAACTGGAACACAGAGATGTCGGTCATGACTCGAAATGATGTAACTGGAACATGGAACTGTACGTCCCAACTTGTCGCGATGTAACTGGAACACAGAAATGTCAGTCACGACTCAAAATAATGTAACGGGAACATGGAACTGTACGTCCCAACTTGTCGCGATGCAACTGGAACACGGAAATGTCAGTCACGACACATCAGTCACAACTTGTCACGTTATAACTGAACACGGAACTGTCAGTCACATCTCATGTTATAACTGCACCGACGACACCTCAATGTTGCACTCATAGTCCAATCTCAAGGGGTACCTAAAGAGCCAAAACCATACATGACTTACCAACAGTGAATATCAATTTCAGTATCACAATACCTTACCAATTACTGAATCTATTTCAGTATGATTTAACGCTTCTCTGCATAGAAATAAATTCATATAAACAACCCTCAGTAATGTTTATGCTTTCATACAAAAACAATAAAAATCTACTTCAAATCTGAGCACTGAATAGCTCTTACATACACAAAATCTACACAAGGATAACTGTGAATTTTATGAATGACTAGAACAACAATTATGACAAATAGTTATAGGACTGCTTATGCACTAGTCAGTTATTTACATCTCATAATTCATAGATCAGAAGAAACCCGTGAATCAGTACCCTAATCTGATAAACTGAAAAGGGGGAAACGGCGAGGGGGGGGGTACATGCGAACCACGTGGAAATGTGCGTACAATATGCTGACAATATTACTCATATCTTTCCAGTAAACTCACCTAAAGAGCCATCAATTTAAACACCAGCAGTGAGCCCATTATATCAGCAGTTTACACGGTCATGTTCTCAGAGAAAGTTGATAATTTTGCACAAATGCAAGACACGGCTCTGCTGACCTCCAGCTTCTCTCGCTGATTTCTCGCCTCCCGCACAGAAGAGCGATCGCATATGTTAATGAGGTCACGGGGTGTAGTTTAAGACCAGGCTACACGTGCATGAAATCATTTACTCGTCTGGAAGACTACCAAGCATGACGGAACCGCCCAGTATAGTTGTACGATATGTACACAGTCGATTCAGCGCCGGGATCATTTACAGCGCCATGAACGTTCACTCCATGGGCCAGGGGTCGAGGACGAATATAAGGAATGTGGACACCGCTTCAAACGCCTAAGTCAGTTGATGCGACACCAATCTACACAACACCCTGTACCACAGCTACATTTGAAACTAGGCACCAGTATCGAGACAGCGGGAACTCCCATTTCTCACACGAGGGCCGATGATAATGTCACCCTAACAAATTCAAATGTCAGATTCCGACGTCAAGACCTTGGGCCAGATTTTGTATGACGTGGAGGGCAAAGTACACTTCGTGAACGACCCCATACATGCTCCCAACGATCTATTGTCTGACGCCCATCCAGTGAGTGACATCTACCGGCGCCATTGGTCTACGATTCAACGATGTTTCTACCGGCATCACCTTACTCAAGATATCTACAATTTCCGGTTGGACGACTCTCTACGCAGCTACGTAGAATCCATCTTCTCAGAACAAACTACAGCCTTCAAGTTGAATCTGGGTTTTGGCTACATTTCACGGCATAAAATGACGGGTCAGCTACGCTATTTCTCTTCCAGTGCCAACATCCGGGTCTTGGATCAACCTTTCAATATCATCAATCGTGCGTCACTGAAGCCGGCATTGGTCCAAGTCGACCAACTGGGTCCCTTGGAATGGGTCCATCAACAACGCTTCGATGCCAAGTGGATGGTAGAGAGGGCCACCAATGTGACATTTTTCGTGACCAAACTGATCTACCACCTCATCAGCTGAACATTTTTACAGACGCACTGATGGATAACGTAATTAACATGCCGCATACATTCTATGTGTGTATATGCTGATCATGGCCTCCTCGATGACGATTACGTCTAACGAACAAGAGCGAATACGACAGATGCAAGACCAAATGGCGGCTTCTGATTGGATAAGAGTAGCCGAAAATACACCTAACGGGCAAGAACGAATATGACAGATATAACATAAAATGGGGGTTTCTGATTGGACAAGAGCCTGCTTGAATTGTAAACACACCTATAGCGGCTCTCCCAGTTTGGGTGTCTTGTGATGGAGGGGATAATAGAATGATTGACTTGTAATCCTTGTCGTCGTTGTTGTTGTTGTTGTCCTCTTAACTGACTGTTTCAAGGCGTTAAGACAAGTGTGTGTGTTGGGGTGTGTGTGCGAGTGTGCGTGTGTGTGTGCGCACGCAGAAGCCGTAATTAGAGGTCCAGATCGTGACTAGTGTGTAGTCCGTTTTCATCATTCTGCGCATGCGCAGACAGGGAATTGTTGAAAAAGGGCATTTGAATGGATGTTTTGGGGTCGAAATGAATCAATATTGGTCCGATTGGGCCCCCATGCATGTGCGCTCACTTATGTACGGAAGCGACGTCATCGCCAGAAGTGACGTTATCGCACGCATGCTGCGCACGCTCCTGTGGTGCATCCTGTACCCCATAGCACGTAGGCATAGGGTACTCCAGGGTGTGGGTACACCACAGGCGCGTGCGCATGCGTGCGATGACGTCACTTCCGGTGATGACGTCACTTCCGTACATTGGTGAGTGCACATGCATGCGCTGACGTCACTTCCAGGGGCTATGAGCTTCAAAAACTTCAAGAGCTTCAAGCTCCGATCTCTGACTCCAAGAGCTCCGAGCTCTGAACCGGTCCATCCCACAGCTCCGAGCTCTGTAGTTTATCGAAGGGCGGCTTCTGATTGGACGAGAGCAGTCAGTGATTGGTATGGGCGGGTTGTGATTGGACAAGACAAGAGCCAGCTAGCGTGCTATTAAAGGGGAGCGGCCTGACCGTTTCAGCCGAAATCCTTTCAACCACCAAGATGTTCACTTGTACTACGTGCATAAAATCATTCACTCGTTTGCAAGACTTGCACCGCCATGAGTCTACCAAGCACGACGGAACCGCCTAGTATAGTTGTACGATATGTACACAGTCGTTTCAGCGCCGGGATCATTTACAGCGCCATGAACGTTCACCCTAGTTCAACGGTCAGATTCCGACGACACGACCTTGGGCCAGACCTTGGGCCATATAAATGCTCCCAGCGATCTCTTGTCTGACGCCCATCCAGTGAGTGACATCCACCGGCGTCATTGGTCCACGATTCGACGATGTTTCTACCGTCATCACCTTACTAAGATATCAACAATTTCCGGTTGGACGACTCTCTACGCAGCTACGTGGAATCCATCTTCTCAGAACAAACTACAGCCTTCAAGTTGCATCTGGGTTTTGGCTAAATTTCACCGCATAAAATTACGGGTCAACTACGCTATTTCTCTTCCAGTGCCAACATCCGGGGCTTGAATCAACCTTTCAACATCACCAATCGTGCGTCACTGGAGCCGGCATTGGTCCAAGTCGACCAACTGGGTCCGTCGGAATGGGCCCATCAACAACGCCTCGACGCCAAGTGAATGATAGAGGGTCACCAATGTGACATTTTTCGTGACCAAACTGATATACCACCTCATCAGCTGAATGTATTCACAGATGACATGCACTGATGGATAACGTAACATACCGCATACACTCTATATGTCTACATGCTGATCATGGTCTCCTCGATGACGATTACTCATGAAAAGAGAGCAAAAAGATGACACCACACACGGTCCATTTGGACCACGGATGGTCGATCTCGATGGTCGCGGATATTCTCTAATGGACGACGGCTGAATTATGAATGACGGACCAGACGCTTGTAATCTACCCCAAACACGTCCCTTCACACCCCCAACATGCTCACTTTGGCTGATACTCCTACTAATGACGTCATCAATGACGTCACAGATGACGTGGACATCCCTCAATCGTGGTCTACACACTAAGGACTACAATTTGACATATAATACGCCTCCTCCAATCAGAATATGCACTTTATGGGTAGTCTGGCGATTGGCTCGCTGCTTTTCCACTAATGCATAGACGAGGATGCACCTCGCAAAAACACGACATTCTCATTGGCTAATGGATGTGACGTGAGTCAATCCACAGACACACCCACTTTGACCCCGCATTTCCCCCATACCTTTTACATGGCCTATACTTATAACATTGCGCTTGGCCCCCAAGTCATCTTCCTCCAGGTATCGATGTATTGCTATGCATATGTCTCGCTACATGTATGGCTATGGCCCGGAAGTGACCTTTGATCTTCACAAGACCTCTGAATTTCACATGACTTTTGACCTCCATATGACCATTGCCCCGGAAGTGGCGTCCCCGGACGTGACGTCTTCAACTCTCCACATTTTATGCCGGATTTTACGCGTCCACCAAATATACGACTAGATTTCCTCTTCCTATACTACTGACGTTCAAATGATATTTTCAAAACAAATTAAGTTGGACTGGAAACGTTTCTGGGTGAATATGAGCATAATCTCATAGTACAGATACAAAGATTTGAAATCTACGTACACTGTGCCATTTAGTGTAGAGACTGTACTTAATTCACTTACATTCAAGTCACACAGGACACGAATAAGTGGGGTTTTCCGGTCAGAGCAACTCCCATATTTCTCTGCTTCTAGAACTCGGTCGTTAATTGATGGTATACGGAACGTTGAGGGTCAGGGTGATCTAAATAACCTGACATAAGATTGAAACAGCCGGGTCCAGCCAATTCACGAACGTATCGTGCATATCGATCTATCAGGAATCTGTGTGATCAAGGGATTTACTTTTCTTTAGCGCCTTATCTTCAAAGAACATTACAGAGGTAGGTCACACTGATTTTACATGTTGGTATAATCAAGATTTAAAAAAAAAACAAGAGCTATTGCGAATTAAATTAATAACGAAATACCAATACAGATGATATTCGAATTATTCAACATGATAAAAACAACAATACGGATTATACAGCAAACGATTTATGTTTGATCCCGTATAGGTTTCTTAAGACGAGGTAACAAATTACGATCTATTATCAACAACGCAGTAAACATATTTTGTCATTTGACAAAGTAATTCTGTATCGACAGCTTTCTACAATTTGAAAAAAACAAGAACAAAACAATAACGAACGAACAAGCAGATGAAGTATTCTCATTTTGAAACTAAATTCTCCGACATTCTTTACATATGAATATTCATTATAACAACGAAGTTTACGGAAACAAAACTTCAAAAACGCAATTATATTTTTCATTCATGATAAGTGAGTGAGTGAATGAGTGAGTGAGTGAGTGAGTGAGTGAGTGAGTGAGTGAGTGAATGAGTGAAGGAGTGAGTGAATATGATTTTACGTCGCTTTTAACAATATTTCAGTCATATCACGATGTTTGGGTCCTATTTTTTTTGTTCACACGTCCCGGGTGGGGTCAGTAGTATAGTAAAAGCATTTTGATAACCATTGACCTTTGACCTGTCCGCTATAGTTCCGGCACTTCACATGACCGGAGGTGACCCAGGGGGATGTATTTCTCCGCGGTGATGCGGTCATGTCCGGCGTTGATGCAATCACTTCCGGGTCCGGGGATGAGTCTCCGCGGACAGAAAGTAGTCCAATGTCAACGAGACTTCAAATACGCGGGTGGTTGCTTCGTCTGAATCTCAGGGAATGTCCGGCAATCCTCGTCAATGTCCGGTCATTTCCGGGAATGTTCGAGAATTCCCGAAGGGTAATCGAGGTCCGGGTCCAGGCTATAGCTTCTAGGTCAGCTTGTAGGTCCAATGGGGAACCCACGCATGGGCAATAGCGGTATGGAATGTGGCACCTTGTTTTTTCTGTATCACCACGTAGAAGACGACGGCAGAGGTCTCGAAGCCATGGGAGGACTTTCGCTGAAATGTTCTGATTGCGCATGCGTAGTACAGAAGCAGGCCTGTGGGGGATGTTTGGGGTCGAGGTGGACCACTATTGGTCCGCTTGGGCCGCGGGAGGTGTCATAGTGAAGCACTCGTATAGGAGAATCCGACGGGACAGGTGCGGCGTGGAAATGACGTCATTCGGCGCATGTGCAGAAAACGAATTGTCGGAAAAGGGCATTGCAATGACGTTTAGGGATAGAGATGGACCAATGTTGGTCCGAATGGGTCGTGTGTGGTATCAAAATGAAGCACTCGTAGGGGAGCATCCAACTAGACTGGTGTGTCATGGCAGTAAGGCTATGGCGTGCATGCACGGCCAGGGGATTATGGGAAAATGGCATTCGAATGGACGTTTTGGGTTCGAGATGGCCCAGTGTTGGTACGAATGGGTCGCATAGGGTGTCATGTTGAAGCATTCGTGGGGGAGCATCCGACTGAATGGTTGTGTAGTGGAAGAAATGCTATGACGCGCATGCGCATGGGGAAAAGAGCATTGAAGCACTCGTGGAGTAGAGTTAGACTGAGAGTGATATGCGCCTATCACCCACCGAGGCCCTGCAAAATCAAAATGCGCAAACAGCTGTTCCAGGACACGTTGCTGTTACAATATCCTGGCCTGCTCGACGACGATTAGAACAAACGGATCAGAGCGAACATGACCGAAGACTGAACTGTCTGAAATGGCGGCTTTGGATTGGACAAGAGCAGCCGAGAATACGTCTAAGAACGAAGCGGTAAGGCGTTAAGCGGTAAGACAAAGCGGTAAGGCGTTAACATAGGCGTTAAGGCGTTGCGTGGGATTCCTCTTCTCTCGCTGCAAGTGTGCTACGCATATAACCTTGAAGTGCCTGGGGCATATTCAGCACCTCCGAAACTCCCCATTCTCTGCTACTCCTCCTTGCACATGCCCACGCGTATCACCACCGCTCTGGCTCTACCCGATAAGAGCTTCAACAGGATACCACTCATGTTTGGATACAGCCGAAGGCTAACGGTCTGATATGACCACTCACTCACTCATTCACTCACTCGCCCGCGCACGCACGCACTCACTCACTCACGCAATCACTTACTCACCCGCATTCCTCCTCCCCCTCCTACTCCTCCTCCACTTGATCCTCCTCCTTCTCCTTCACCACACACATATACGCTGAATTAACTCTCTCCAAACGCGCTCCTTTGCCCTTCCGAATCTATCCTTCCTCTACTACTCCCGAGTGCGCAGGCGCATATCACTCTACTCCACGAATGCTTCATGAGGACACCAACACGGCCCATTCGGACCAATCTTGGACAATCTCGACAACAAAACGTTCATTCCAATGCCCCTTTTCCAATGCGCATTCGCGCCATAGCCTTACTTCCACTACATTCCCATTCAGTCGGATGCTTCCCCAAGAATGCTGCAACATGACTCCCCATGCGACCAATTCTGACCAATATTGGGCCATCTGGACCCAAAAACTTCCATTCCAATGCCCTGTTTACACATTTATGCCTGCGCATGCGAGCGATAGCCTTACTTCCACGACACACCAGTCCAGTCGGATGCACCCCTACGAGTGCTTCACTTTGATACCTCACACGGCCTATTCGGAACAATATTGGTTCAATCTCTAGCCCTAAACGCCCACTACAATGTTCTTTTCCCACAATTCCCTGTTTGCAGAGTGAATTGTAGAAAGTTTTCTGTGAAAGAAACACTTCACTTTAGCAACTGTTCTGCTAAGTGTTCAAACATTGAAACCCCGTTTTATTTGTTATAGAGGTTCGGGTGTGACGAATATGATGTGGATTAGTACGTTGATTCTCCCTCTACTATGGATCGCCGTATCCACCACCAATCCCAAAGGTAACGAACTGCCGCAGTCTGTAGGTATTACTGCAAGGTGTGATTTGATGGGCTAATTTGATTTGTCAATTCATAATTTCACATACAAATTCGCGATTTCCATTGGCCTGTAGAGAAACCTGGATATCATCCGTCAATCATATGTAACAATTTTTCTATGGGAGAAGATTAATATAATTTCAATGCTCCTAAATGTTATTTGTCGCTTTAGGATGTTACTTATTTCACTTGAATTTGGCCTCCGGTGACCCCATGTCATGAATATTTAATAGCTTATGTCACGTGGTCATTTGGACTACTGCACTTGTTGTTGGTGAGGCGGCGAGTGGGGAAGGGGAGTTACCGTCATCACTTTCCTCAGGGGTGTGTAGATCAAAGTCAATCTTAATAAATTCATATTCTATCAACTACCAGGAATTGTATAGCTATCCAATTGGGAAGTGCTGATAGCATATTAAGATTGAACAGAAACATCATCGTACAATTGTAGAAACCTCATCTAAATGTAAAAGTTGTCGATAGGCAATTTTTTCTCTGCTCTATAAAGATGCAATAATGATGGGAATACTTCAATCATTTACTGTTTACTGCACTTATCTGGGTTTGGTAACAAGCTAGTTTTGGGCCTCGACCTGCATTATACGATGTAACATATACCGGTTCCAAAGTTTAATATAATTTATTTGTATTCACAGTGGCGTTCTCAGTGGCCAAGTCTTCAAACCAGGTGATGCACGGTTCAGCCATCGTCACGTTCGACAGAGAATTCGCCAATGTCGGTAATACGTTTGATATGCGGACAAGCACCTTCACTTGTCCTCACGACGGCATCTACGTCTTCCATTTACACGGTCTTTCCGGGGATATGCACCGACGGTTTTTGGCGGGAATTTACCACAACAACAACCTGATGGTGACAGCTTACACCAAAGTGAGAGAGTTTTGGTCGACTGGAAGTAACACGGTCCTGTTGAACATGCAGGCTGGTGACACGGTGCAGGTGAAATTTGTTTACGGTCAGAATGACCTGTACGGAGACGAAACCGAACTTTACACAACCTTTTCCGGCTATCTCATTGCATGATAGCAGAAATTCATTATGAAATTCTGATGGCAGGCTTACTGGAACAAAGAATAATGCTGCAACAATTCGTTTGATAAAAAGCTAGATTTCGAGAAAAGTGTATCATACGCAGAATTATTTGGGAATAAAGAATCTCTTCGAGTTGTGATTGCGTTGTTGTGTTTTTGTCCTTACTAGTTTATCAAAGAAAAAAAAACATCCAAGAGTTGAAACACCCGACTACCGAAACCCTCTATGTCACAAGTGTTCTCGAAATTGTTGCACGGTAACTGTGAGCAAAGACGGTGATGACACCCCCGTTGGCGATATACCTTCTCTAGGTTAGACTTTAACCAACACTGTGTAGCTTAGCATTGTTGTTTCAGACATGTGATTATCTGTTACGTGTAATAAGAAAATGGTTTTACGAATCACAACAGCTTTTTAGAATTACGATGAAACTTCAACATACAGGTAGGTCTCGGCTAATCTTTGAATTTTATCTCACTGTTAAACATTTATTCGCGGCGGCACGTGTGTTTGGAATTAGCTAAAGTGAGAAAGAGGGATAATCTAATTTAACGTTGCGTTCAGCAATATCTCAGCTATACAGCGACGATCAACATAAATCTCTATCTTACGATCAAATATCTAAAACAAAATTACATCTCAACTCAACAGCTGCCAAACAATCCCGTATTCTTAGCAAACGGTACCGCAAACCCGGCCTCACAGTACCAAATAACTCTTTCATGTTTACTATATTCGAGAACTTTATCAATACCTCTAACAAATTACAAGCGTCTAGTCCGTCATTCATAATCCAGCCGTCGTCCATTAGAGAATATCCGCGCCCATAATCCAAAGACCTATTCCATATTCCATATAACAGTATTAGCACCAAATTCAAAAAGACAATCATAATATACATAAACATAGGCTTGTTTCCTGCAAGAGAGAAGCGGTCAACAGTTTTCAATGATGCCGGCTCTCTTTCTCTTAGATTTCCTAGTGAATTCACAGCGACATAACATCCCAATAATCTTACTGTTCATACTCTCGGGAGGAGAGATCATCTCCTTCTCTGGGCCAGTGTGACGAAGAGAATGCGCATTAGGAGAATGCGTTTAGGTCGACCCTCTAAATGGACTGAGTTCATAACATCCGTTTCCTCTCCCGAAGAAAACACAGTCTCTATCCTACTGGGAGGATCTGATATGTTCCACAGTTTCACGTAACTCACCTGCCTCACATTCCTGCACAACTTTTATAGCCTCGCTCATAACTTGAACTGTCTTTTCACCGTTACGCACAGCCACCACAGTCTGTACCTTCTCCTCTTATTTCCACTCTGTGCTTTCTCGCCCCTCATACTACTCACCTCCTATATTTCCAACAGACTTTTCACTTCCCTTACTTCCAGCCAAACTCTTTGTAACAGAACTATATGATACTGAAGTTTTCTCTAGTCACAATCAGCTCACCTCGCTGCGCAGTATCACCACGATCAATCTTTATCTGATCCATGCGATAGTCACACACCACAGTTGAGTCATGCCAAGTCTGACAAAATTAACAAAGACGATGGGTATGCCCAAAAGAGCGACACTGGAAACATTCTATCGCACGAACGGAAACAACAACCACTACTTTCCACTCGTCGATTTTCGCCTTATACGATAATGCGTCCAGCTAATCTGTATCCGCCAACAAAAACACTTTTCACACTACCCCTTCAACTCGAATAATGGTGCCCTCATCCGCTCGACCCTCAACACTTTTTAAAACTCACTAAAATATCCACAACAGCGTCGTCGTCAACGAAAGAAGTTATCCACTGGAGTGCCACTGCAACGTGATGGGCAGAGGATGGGGACAATTCCACCGTAAACTCCTCCATGGCCAAAACATCATACCGTACATGATCTCGGTTCGCAACAGTTTTAGAATTGAACGCCGCAAACCATTAACCGAAATTCGACGTCTGCCCCAACTCCTCCAACTCTTCCACCCTGATTTCCTGATCCACAAACAAATTAACAAAAGGCTGTCCTACATAGCCCGCCAAATGAGAAGGTCATCTGATTGATACCCTAACCGTTCGTGCCAAGTAGTCACGGTTAATTGGCATGATAGGTGACAGGAATGTTACAAGTGCACATGTAAGACACAGAGGTAAATCAGCACAGGTAAATCGAAGATGCAAATATATCGAACAAAAACTATCAATGTGTGTGTGAAACCTTGATATAAAAACCCCAACCCTTTGACGGATGTCAACTCTCGTGCAGCCTCTTTCGCTGCATGTGAGGGAGCATCTTCCCGAACAGTAGCGCTTCCAACAGCCTGTGAACTGCATCAAACAGCCCACACAGGCATCTCCAGGTTGCGACACAAGAGTAACGCGCCCGGCGGACCCCCAACCCCTCCCCTCTACAAAACTCTCGTGCTTAGCTAGAAGGTCTTTGTCCTGGGCAGCGGGGAGGCACTCACCACCAAGTCCGGGTCGCTTCTTACCCATACCACCAGGCACAAATAGGTTTACAGACTTCTTGTCGCCTTACCCTGGCTTCGCCTGCTCCTTCTGTGCTTCTTCGGCCTCGCGCGACCGGTAGCCATGAAAATGGGGTTGGAAGCACTGGATTTGCGCTCTTCTCAACAAGAGTCTTGTGTTGCTTGTCCATGGACTCGAATTCTTGAGGGTCATGTTGACCTCGGCAACGTAAGCTTGGAGTCAGTCCTCGTTGAAAGGCAGATTCAATTGATTTGTCGAATGGCCGTTGTTGGCCAGAGTAGACTACGCCAGGACGAGTCTACGTCAGGCTAGTTGCACTCTGGCTACGACTCGTGTCAGCAGGTCCAATCCCGTTGCAGTCGCCAAATGCATACAATGATAGAATGGCATAGCCTGGGGGACCAAGCAATTCCTCGCTGACAGCCATCTTATTACAAGTCGCAGAATTGCTTCCGCTCCCAAAACGTGCAGATGTGCCACAGCGTCATCGGCCGTCCATTGCAAGGCAACGACGTGCAACACATGGGTAATGTGCAAGAGGTGGCTATACGTTCGTAATACAGCCCGGGAAGAACATTCAGCCGCTTTGAGCTCTTCATGGCTTTATGTGTCAGATCGGTTGTATGTAAATCCTCACAATGCTGACGGCTTGTTAGAAAGGAGAAACACTGGTTTCTAATCTTTGAAGCCATTGCCAAATGTTTGACTTCCGTCGGAGGACATCTGAAAACTCAATGTATCAAGACTATGATGGTCACAAGGAACGCTTACTCTTTCCTTCTGGCAGCGTAGAAAACATGTCAAAAGCTGGGTCTACAAAAGAGTCCAGCTCCAACGCAAATAACTTCGGCCTACGAGCGGGTAGGTTACACAATTCAGCAGCAAATGCGAGGGATCTATTCCAAGAGGTCATATGTCCAAGCATTAGAAGCTGGGGATCAGTCGCAGCCTGTGAAAATGCCGCATCAATGCTATCATTGACGACATCTTCCTGCTCCGGATCCATTTCAATGGGTTGGACAGATTCCTTTCTGCACGACAAATCGACCTCCATGTTTGTGTCATCCAACAACTGTTCATTGGCAGAACCAAAATCAGAGTTGGTTGACGACCCGAGTGCACCCATAGAGCATTCAAATCGGAACTGGATATCTGCTTCAAGTGGCAAGATGTTATGGCTCGTGCCACTGATGTTGAAAGGGCACGACTGACCAACACCCAAAGGTCTCATTTCGGAATGGTAACAGCGGCCTACTGAAGACATAACTCGGACCCGTGGGCTCTTGTTGACTAAACTTCGATCTACATCTCCGACAATACCTAAGCTGTCCCTATCCATTGTTTTTCTCTTAAGAACCCAAAAGGGTTCTTCTTTTGGGTTCTCAGGTCGCGTCTCTGAGTGCCGAGCCGGCAACCTCGACAGCAGTTAATACAACAGATCAGGACGGTTCTGTATTATCAGAGCCAAACAGCTTTAGCGGAAGTTTTAGGCTTGCTTGGTCAGAGAATATGTAACCGACTTTTCCAACACCGTACTCCACAGATGGGGGACCACAAAAGCAGGCGAGCCCACAACACCAATAGCCACAGCATCCTCGTCTCCACAAGTCCAGGTAAATCCTAAATCCTCGCAAAGGGTCTACCTGGACATTTTTGGTGATTCGAATGAGTTCACGAGTCGATACCTCTATTATACAATCTCATACATTCCCGCCCCCCGCGCTTGTTTTGAGTTAGCATGTTGGTATCCCAAGCCTGCGGTTTTTATTTGACTTCCGATGTCGATATCAAAGCCCGACATCAAAGTAGTTTGACCAGCAGTGAAATTCAAACCTGTCACATCTCATACCTCGCAACAGATTGACATAATCAGCTAGCTTAGCGCATTCACTTATTGGCTTAAGAGGAAACCCCTTGATCTATTTATATCCAGAACTGGTATGGGCAACTCCATGTACAGGAGGCCTGCCCCCTGTACAGACCTTTTGGTCTTTGATATATGTTGGCATTTGTGGCAAGTTGATGCTGGGTCAACATCGGGCCTTACAGACTATAGTCCTTTGTGTTAAATGCCGTCATTTTCATCTGACGACGGTACATCTCACCAATCCCCAGTGTACGAGTTGTCACAGCGAAACAGCTCACCAATTACCAATATACGAGTTGTCAGAACATTTCCAGCATAGCTCTCTAGATTTGTATCTAATACCGCTTATGCCGGTGCTAGGGGCCGTGTGGTCATATCATCCAAGTTTCCACATGAACAGGTACAATAAAAGCGTACCTGAGATACAACACATATCACAAATCGTTAGATTCATGGTATGTGCTTTAGAATAGGTTAACCGGAAGACTATACTGTGAAGTCATGTGGCTCTGCCAGTATGTTGGCACCTCTTCCCACTTCCCTTATATGTGTTGTAACTAACCAAGCCAGTGTATCGATCCTAACAGATCGATCGATACATTGGCTTGCGGCTGCAGAATCCTTGGGTATACCCAGAGCGGGCGAGATATCAGATAACCGAGCATCAAGCTCTGCCTCTGGTATAAACCGAATTATGCGTTGGGCTTCCATAAACAATATAGATGGTAAGTCGGCCATAGTTGGGATCGGTAGTGCCGTCGAAACTCGAGTTCGTTCAGTCAACCACCATTGAAAGAATTCCTTATGACAAATCGAACACAAAGCGCACCTATTTCCATCCATGCATTGCAAACATTTCGAGCATTAGTGTCCAGTGGTACCATAGACCAATCATTAATGTCATTTGGAAAATCCGGATGGAGCGGTTCTTGGAATTTATCACTGTCAGACATGATGTCACTCGCGGTGTTACAGACTCTAATCAGAGAAGATATACTAGTATATCCCACGGATCTCATCAACTCTGTCCAGTACGTCATGATCAACCACCATATTATAGCCCATAAGGCAAAATAATTAAGAGTCAGGTATTGTAAGTGATAGGTCCGGTGGAGACTTCTCCTATACCACGTGAAGGCCCCGGAGCCAAAACACTCACCAGATGTAGTTGTTGGGAAAGTGGCGGACTGGCAATATTTGCCGAACCCGTTGACCATAACCTATAAAATAATTCGATTCTATGTCCACTTACCTTTCATAAAACACCTTGTGTTTCAGTGACTGTCCATGTTTGACTTTGCAAAACATCTAAACTCAGACGAGGGGGTAAAACTTGGATCGACCAGAACGTCGATTACGCGCCACAACACCGCGCGACAAACACTACACGCACGGCGTCGATGTGGACAGTTTTATGCCTCTTGTCAGATTTTAAATGTCTTGCAAAGCTAATAATGGACAGTCACTCATAAACAAGGTGTATTATGAAAGGTAAGTGGACATAGAATCGAATTAGTTTTTGGAGGATTAGTTTGGTGTTTTAGAAGGCAAACTAATGAATAGATGCTGAAATGCAAAAGAATGAAAATGAAAAGTTCATTGATTTAGAACAAAAAAGAGTTTGGTGTACTGAAAGTAAAGGAAAACTAAGGAATAAATTTTAGATAGCAACTTACGCACGGAATAGTTTAATGATCTTAAGAGAAATAAGTTGTTTAGAAGGCAAATAATAAATAGTTTGGTTCGATTTAAAGACAAATGATTGAGTAATTTTGTACTAAGGGTCCGAGACCTAGCCAGAAGCGGGTAGTGTTACCTGTTAATTTGTTTTGGGAGGATCGGGCTTACAGGCAATTAACCACCGATCAAGAAGTTCTAGCAGAAAGGTGTTAATCCCCTGTCTGACTGAGCACTACCTTTAAACACTCATTTTCATCAGAAATAAATAATTTCTCCATCTTCACGTTTTCTCTAAATGATAAAGTGAAACCAGAAGTTCATTACCCAGAAGTTCGGTAATGAACTTCTGGTGAAACCTATTGTTGAATAATCTTCAAAAAAACAAAAATCACTATTCTAAAGCTGGATCTATGATGGCCGAGAGGGGCCATCAAGTCTTTCATTTCTAATTTAACGCGATGGAGCGATGGAGCTATGCGATGGAGCTATGCGATGGAGCGATGGAGCTATGCGATGAAGCGATGGAGCTATGCGATGAAAAGTCGCGCTATGCGATGCGCGATGAGGCTATGCGATGGAGCTATGCGATGCGCGATGGAGCTATGCGATGGAGCGAAGGAGCTATGCGATGAAAAGTCGATGAAAAGTCGCGCTATGCGATGCGCGATGAGGCTATGCGATGGAGCTATGCGATGCGCGATGGAGCTATGCGATGGAGCGATGAAGCTATGCGATGAAAAGGCGATGGAGCGATGGAGCGATGGAGCTATGCGATGGAAAATCAGAAATGAAAGACGTGATGAAAATGCGATGGAAAATCAGAAATGAAAGACGCGATGAAAAATCAGAAATGAAATTAAAGACGCGATGAAAATGCGATGGAAAATCAGAAATGAAAGACGCGATGAAAATGCGATGGAAAATCAGAAATGAAAGACGCGATGGAAATGCGATGGAGCGATGGAGCGATGGAGCTATGCGATGAAAAGTCATTGCGCATGTTCATTTACTTTCCAACAAGCATCATTCAAAATCTGGCTCTGTGTTCGGCTTCCCAACAAATATAAAATATCTATGACTGTGTTCTTGACATGATCAAAGCTTGATATACCTTTCGATTGAATTATTCCTACGAATTAGGCTACAGATTGCAAATTGTCCGGTAATGAGTCAGTCAGTCCACCCGAATACTTTGGTCGGCAAAATAAGGAGAACCGTTGACATTAGAACCTTGATTTTTGGCATGAAGGTGCATTAGGGGACTGTTACCAACACGGTCTGAGCTGACCTACTTTTTACCGGACAATTTGCAATCTGTAGCCTAATTCGTAGGAATAATTCAATCGAAAGGTATATCAAGCTTTGATCATGTCAAGAACACAGTCATAGATATTTTATATTTGTTGGGGAGCCGAACACAGAGCCAGATTTTGAATGATGCTTGTTGGAAAGTTAACGAACATGCGCAATGACTTTTCATCGCATAGCTCCATCGCTCCATCGCTTCATCGCTCCATCGCATTTCCATCGCATTTCCATCGCGTCTTTCATTTCTGATTTTCCATCGCATTTTCATCGCGTCTTTCATTTCTGATTTTCCATCGCATTTTCATCGCGTCTTTCATTTCTGATTTTCCATCGCATTTTCATCGCGTCTTTCATTTCTGATTTTCCATCGCATTTTCATCGCGTCTTTCATTTCTGATTTTCCATCGCATTTTCATCGCGTCTTTCATTTCTGATTTTCCATCGCATTTTCATCGCGTCTTTAATTTCATTTCTGATTTTTCATCGCGTCTTTCATTTCTGATTTTCCATCGCATTTTTATCGCGTCTTTAATTTCATTTCTGATTTTTCTTCGCGTCTTTCATTTCTGATTTTCCATCGCATTTTCATCGCGTCTTTAATTTCATTTCTGATTTTTCTTCGCGTCTTTCATTTCTGATTTTCCATCGCATTTTTATCGCGTCTTTAATTTCATTTCTGATTTTCCATCGCATTTTCATCGCGTCTTTAATTTCATTTCTGATTTTTCTTCGCGTCTTTCATTTCTGATTTTCCATCGCATTTTCATCGCGTCTTTCATTTCTGATTTTCCATCGCGTCTTTCATTTCTGATTTTCCATCGCATTTTCATCGCGTCTTTAATTTCATTTTTGACTTTTCATCGCGTCTTTCATTTCTGATTTTCCATCGCATTTTTATCGCGTCTTTAATTTCATTTCTGATTTTCCATCGCATTTTCATCGCGTCTTTAATTTCATTTCTGATTTTTCTTCGCGTTTTTCATTTCTGATTTTCCATCGCATTTTTATCGCGTCTTTAATTTCATTTCTGATTTTCCATCGCATTTTCATCGCGTCTTTAATTTCATTTCTGATTTTTCTTCGCGTCTTTCATTTCTGATTTTCCATCGCATTTTCATCGCGTCTTTCATTTCTGATTTTCCATCGCATTTTCATCGCGTCTTTACCTCATTTGGATTTTTCTTCGTTTCTTTCATTTCTGATTTTCCACGCATTTTCTTTACCGTCTTTCATTTCTGATTTTCCATCGCATAGCTCCATCGCCCATCCTCCATCGCCTTTCTCACGCATAGCTTCATCGCTCCATCGTATAGCTCCACGCGCATCGCATAGCTCCATCGTATAGCCTCATCGCGCATCGCATAGCGCACTTTCACCTATAGCTCCACCGCTCCATCGCATAGCCCATCGCGCACGTATAGCCTCCACGCATATAGCCCTCATCAGCAAGATTCTAGGCACCACTTTTCATCGCATAGCTCCATCGCTTCATCGCATAGCTCCATCGCTCCATCGCATAGCTCCATCGCGCATCGCATAGCTCCATCGCTCCATCGCGTTAAATTAGAAATGAAAGACGCGATGGCCCCTCTCGGCCATCATATGGATCACCTCTGGCTTGGTCTCTCGGACCCTGGAGGAGAAAACATGAACTGTGCAAAGCAATAAGAACCCCTCAGCCTACGAGGTATTGAAATAGGGCCTTGGTTGACGAACAAATGTTTGACAGTAAAAAGAAACAACATTGACCCAGTTTCCTCAAAAATAGGTCAATCTCTCTTTGCGATAGACTTCTGCCCTATGATCACATATGCGCGCTATTCAAGTTTTGTTCTCCGAGGCAAATTCATTCTTCAGTGACAACGTGACAGTTTGACCTGTTGACCAGAATACATAATAATAATATATAAAATGTGTCAATTTTTCTGATTTTTGATAGGGTACTACTTCTTGAACACATGCATGTGTGATGTAAGTTTGGTGTACCTTGACATGAATTATTGAGATAGGAAGAGAAATGTGACAACAGATGAATGAAGGGATGTTCGTACATGATGACAATACCCCAAGGACATTTTTGGCTGTAGATGAGTATCTTGTATAAGTTCAGTAAGCTTAGGTCTTATTATACTTGAAACATGGTGGTAATAATGGTGGTGACTAAAAAAATCAATCTCACTGATTTTCGTTACCTAATGCATTGGTAAAATAAAACTTGGTGTTCATTCTTTAGTTATGGGGTAAACAAGCACTTTGTAAAACTTGACAGGTTGACCTGGTGACCTGGAAAAATATTTTCAATATGCTTCTGCTCTGTGACCAGATGGATGTGTGTTGTTGGTTTGGGACTTTTAGGCATATTCATTCTCCAGATATGGTGACAAGAAGAAAACGACGGAGACAGATGGAAGGAAAGATAGATGGACGTACATGATGATGACAATACCCCAAGGCCAAATTTGGATGAGGGGTAAAAATGAATAGTTTTATATGCCAAAAGTATAAATAAGTTTGTACCTTAAAAGGCAAACAAGAGCCCAAGGGGCTTCAATATACGCCCATATATTCCTACGAAGTAGGCTACAGATCGCAAATTGTCCGGTAATGAGTAAGTCAGTGAGGCAGTCAGTCAGTTAGTCAGTCCATCCGAATCCTTTCGTCGGGAAAATAAGGGGAACCGTTGACATTAGAACCTTGATTTTTGGCATGAACGTGCATTAGGGCATTGTTACCAGCAAGTTCTGAGGTGACCGAATTCTGATGAAAATTTGATTTATAATTTTTTTTTTATTATTGATGGCTCAGCGAGTGCACTGTCATGCCCATCGGGAACCCTTGGCTGTATGTTTCACTGTATATATAACACAGTACAAAATCTGGTGGGATATGCCATCCGTAATTGGTTTTTCCTACGAAGTAGGCTACAGATCGCAAATTGTCCGGTAATGAGTGAGTCAGTGAGGCAGTCAGTCAGTTAGTCAGTCCATCCGAATCCTTTCGTCGGCAAAATAAGGAGAACCGTTGACAGTAGAACCTTGATTTTTGGCATGAACGTGCATTAGGGCATTGTTACAAGCAAGTTCTAAGCTGACCGAATTCTGATGAAAATTTGATTTATAATTATTTTTTTTATTATTTATTGATGGCTCAGCGAGTGCACTGTCATGCCCATCGGGAACCTTTGGCTGTATGTTTCACTGTATATATAACACAGTACAAAATCTGGTGGGATATGCCATCCGTAATTGTTTTTTCCTACGAAGTAGGCTACAGATCGCAAATTGTCCGGTAATGAGTGAGTCCATCCGAATCCTTTCGTCGGCAAAATAAGGAGAACCGTTGACAGTAGAACCTTGATTTTTGGCATGAACGTGCATTAGGGCATTGTTACCAGCAAGGGCATTGTTACCAGCAAGTTCTGAGCTGACCGAATTCTGATGAAAATTTGATTTATAATTATTTTTTTTATTATTTATTGATGGCTCAGCGAGTACACGGTCATGCCCATCGGGAACCCTTGGCTGTATGTTTCACTGTATATATAACACAGTACAAAATCTGGTGGGATATGCCATCCGTAATTGTTTTTATGAAATAGGAAGTGCTAATTTTCCATCATTTGTTAGTGCATTTATCTACACCGCTATTACCAACTTGCCAGCCTCAATACACACAATTCAGTATATTGTTATAGATATATGTAAACTGTGGCCTTTGACGTGTATCCTATTTCACATCCAAACATTTCATCACTGACCACATCAGGCTTCAAATTCAGGTCAAATTACCCACTGGTGGTGAAATATCCTACATCAACCAATTAAGTCAGCCTGGTGCAATAACCCAGCAGAAGAAAGAAAGATGTGGTATCATCCTTCAGATTAGTCTGTGTGAGCAACAATGATAAAAGTTTACTGAGGGTGAAACAAAGCCATGACGGCATGTTTAAAGGGTCTTAATTTATTTTCTTTGGGTAGAATTTAACTAGATAAAGTAACTTTGATCATGATGTGAAAATATGAGCACATACTTTGAGTTTTTTTTGTACCTCTTGAATATTGACCATATATCACACTTGGATATAATTTAAACAAAAAATTACATGTGTAAACAAAATATGTCTAAATTTTTCTTGTCATATCAAATCTTGATCCATTTTGATTCCTTGATTAGGGGATACAGAATCACTGCCACGGAGTGTGTTGGTGTGTCACAGCAATGCAATTCCGATTCACACAACGAAGCTGAGGTGGCTTAACGTTTATCAATGAAGAAAATCAGCGATCAACCGCCATAGAATATAATGTGAAACAAGAAAACCGGAATAGTACATTCATCAGATTGCCGATACCCAAAATGTGTTGTCTCATATATCTAGATAACAACGTGATGTAGAGACGCTATTTATTCGTCTTTGTACCGGTTATGCTCAGGAGAATGACATAGAATCATTATTATCTTGTGCAGAGAAGGTGTTGGTCTTGAGTTGAATTACCGTAAACTACATAAATGCTACCTTTCTACTATAGTACTATATATAAAAATTTGTTGTATTGTTGGGAAAATAATGTGATTCAAAAAGTTGTTTTGATTCTGGACAAGGGCACTGAAAACCATTAAAGAGATGTAAATGTATTTTCACACGTAAAGCTTGAAATCTACTGAACCTTTATTATTCAATCTGTTTCCTTTAGTTAAAAAATTGTAAAATTAAATCGGCGATCGTTATTTATTTTTGGAATGAAGGCGCATTAGGAGACTGTTACCAACAAGTTCTGAGCTGACCTACTTTTGATGAAAATTTCTGGTGATTTTTGATGAAAATCACTGGCGATTCTGACTTGGGCGGTGCCCATCTTAATATAGGCAGGATTTCAACTGGGGGTGGGGATTTCCAAGAGTTCAGTTCGCGTTCGAGTCCTAATGCCTACTCTACTTCGTAGGTCCTGTGACGTTAGTCACACTGCTCATGTATGAAATAGGAAATGCTAATTTTCCATCATTTGTTAGTGCATTTATCTACACTGCTATTACCAACTTGCCAGCCTCAATACACACAATTCCGTATATTGTTATAGATATATGTAAACTGTGGCCTTTAACGTGTATCCTATTTCACATCCAAACATTTCATCACAGACCACATCAGCCTTCAAATTCAGGTCAAATTTCCCACTGGTGGTGAAATATCCTACATCAACCAATTAAGTCAGCCTGGTGCAATAACCCAGCAGAAGAAAGAAAGATGTGGTATCATCCTTCAGATTAGTCTGTGTGAGCAACAATGATAAAAGTTTACTGAGGGTGAAACAAAGCCATGACGGCATGTTTAAAGGGTCTTAATTTATTTTCTTTGGGTAGAATTTAACTAGATAAAGTAACTTTGATCATGATGTGAAAATATGAGCACATACTTTGAGGTTTTTTTTGTACCTCTTGAATATTGACTAAATATCACACTGGGATATAATTTAAACAAAAAATTACATGTGTAAACAAAATATGTCTAAATTTTTCTTGTCATTTCAAATCTTGATCCATTTTGATTCCTTGATTAGGGGATACAGAATCACTGCCACGGAGTGTGTTGGTGTCACAGCAATGCAATTCCGATTCACACAACGAAGCTGAGGTGATTTAATGTTTATCAATGAAGAAAATCACCGATCAACCTTGATAGAATATAATGTGAAACAAGAAAACCGGAATAGTACATTCATCAGATTGCCGATACCCAAAATGTGTTGTCTCATATATCTAGATAACAACGTGATGTAGAGACGCTATTTATTCGTCTTTGTACCGGTTATGCTCAGGAGAATGACATAGAATCATTATTATCTTGTGCAGAGAAGGTGTTGGTGTTGATTTGAATTACCGTAAACTACATAAATGCTACCTTTCTACTATAGTACTATATATAAAACCTTGTTGTATTGTTGGGAAAATAATGCGATTCAAAAAGTTGTTTTGATCCTGCACAAGGGCACTGAAAACCATTAAAGAGATGTAAATGTATTTTCACACGTAAAGTTTGAAATCTACTGAACTTTTTATTATTCAATCCGCTTTCTTTAGTTAAAAAATTGTAAAATTAAATCGGCGATCGTTATTTATTTTTGGAATGAAGGCGCATTAGGAGACTTACCAACAAGTTCTGAGCTGACCTACTTTTGATGAAAATTTCTGGTGATTTTTGATAAAAATCACTGGCGATTCTGACTTGGGCGGTGCCCATCTTAATATAGGTAGGATTTCAGCTGGGGGTGGGGATTTCCAAGAGTTCAATTCGCGTTCGAGTCCTAATGCCTACTCTACTTCGTAGGTCCTGTGACGTTAGTCACAGTGCTCATGTCTGGAATTACATTGGTCAAAATTTGAAGATTGTTTAATAGCCTTGATTCCAATTGGTAGCTAGCAATCCAGATAAAGGTCTACAATTTTGTGCTTCGGAGAATGTAACATATCACATCTTATATTGAATGATAAACTAAAATGAGCTTAACTCTTGGTAACTGGTTGACCTTGAAGCAAGAACCGAGCTCACATATCCCACACTGAAATCGACAATAGTCAAACACAAGAAAATATTAGTTTTCCTGCAAATGGAATTCTTTCAGACGAGAGAATTTTTCATGAATGAAGAAGTAAGTGATGAAGTAAACCTTTGTTCTTGAGTTAATAAACAGGTATGAAGTTCATAAAGGACCCCTCTCCTCATTAAATTAGTAAATGTATGGTTTTTATTTCACAACAATTTAACTGAATGTAACTGTTTCAAACATGGGAGACAAATCCACAGGACAACACCATATGCATGTAGGGGAGAGAACTTTGAATATTTCAACCTTACACATGTTGTCAGCTAAACTTGATTCAGTTTTGGGGGACTGTGGCCTTGACCTTTGCTAAATTGATCTCAAAATGTATGGCTTCTCTTTACCATGCGAGCAAGGTATACTCAAAGTTTGGTATCAATCCATACCTTGAAACTAGAGATATCGCATGGACAACAAATGTTAATGGATGAATGGACAGAACGCAACATCGCATTACACGACCTCGTCTTCGACAGGCATATGAAAATGTGACTTTTAATGATTTCCTGATTTTGGGGTCACAGTGACCTTGACGTTCGGTCTTGATCTACATTTTGGTACGGGACACATATTGTCCCCCAAATGTACCTACTGACACAAAAATGGTAATTCTCAAAGATTTCTTGATTCTGGAGTCACAGCGACCTTGACTATTGACCTTGACCTAAATTTTGGTGCATGTCAAACTGTCTCCCCGTAATTTCTCAATGGACACAAAAATCATGGTTTTTAACAATTTCAAGATTTTGGGATCAGTGACCTTGACCTTTGACCTTGACCTACATTTTGGTATGTGACACATTGTGTTCCCCAAATGTATCTGTGGACACAAACAATTTTATTTTTAATAATTTCCTGATTTTGGGGTCACAGTGACCTTTGACCTAATTTTTGGTATGCGACACTTCATTTCCGCCTATTTAATCCACTCACAAAAATTAATTTTAAATGATTTCTTGATTTTTAGGTCACCCTGACCTTTGACCTTGATTCTGAGGTTACAGTGACCTTGACTATTGACCTGGATCTAAATTTTGGTACATGACAAAACGGCTCCCCGTAAATTTCCCAATGGACTCAAAAAATCATGATTTTTAACAATTTTACGTCACAGTGACCTTGACCATTGACCTTGACCTACATTTTGGTAGGTGACACATCGTGTCCCCCTAATGTATCTACTAACACAAAAAAAAAAAATTTTTAATAATGTTCTGATTTTGGGGTGACAGTTACCTTCGACCGTGACCTATTTTTTGGTATGCGACACTTCATTTCCCCCTATTGAATCCACACAAAAAATTAGAAATTTTTAATGATTTTTCGGTCACACTGACCTTTGACCTCTGACCTCGACCTACATTTAGTATGCAATACATCGTTCCCCCCTAGGACATCCACTCACCAAAAATTAGAACTGTAGATAGAAAACTGTCAATGATTTCCTGATTTTAGGCAACAGTGACCATTGACCTCTGACTTCGACCTCAATTTCCGTACGCGACACATCTCCATCTAGCGTATCCACTCACAAAAAATTGCAACTGTGGATAGAAAATGGTCACAGATATAGACCGGACACGAACACTTCAGTGATTTCCTGTTTTTTAGGTCAGTGACCTTTGACCTCTGACCTCGACCTACATTTAGTATGCAATACATCGTTCCCCCCTAGGACATCCACTCACCAAAAATTAGAACTGTAGATAGAAAACTGTCAATGATAAATGATTTTAGGCAACAGTGACCATTGACCTCTGACTTCGACCTCAATTTCCGTACGCGACATCTCCATCTAGCGTATCCACTCACAAAAAATTGCAACTGTGGATAGAAAATGGTCACAGATATAGACCGGACACGAACACTTCAGTGATTTCCTGTTTTTTAGGTCAGTGACCTTTGACCTCTGACCTCGACCTTCATTTTAGTATGCGACACATCGTCTCCCCGTAGGGCATCCACTCAACAAAAATTAGAACTGTAGATAGAAAACTGTCCCAGATATAACACGGACACGAGGGACGGACAAACAGACGGACAGAAACCGCCATCACATAATACGTCCGCCTTTTTGCGGGTGTATAAAAAAACGAATGGTTTCGTTTCGTACAAGTAGTTCACATGGCAAAAAAAAAAAATGAATAATTCTGCATTTTGGAAGGCAAGAGATACAAGAGAGAGAAATTTTAGGAAGTAAAACAAGACTTGTCTGATGTAGGTTAATCATCCAATTCATTACAAACACATCCAGAGATGATGAAATGTAAATGATGGAAGATTTATTCAAGCATTTTGAAGTTTATATTCTTCGAAATTAAGCACTACTAACCAGGGCTATTAGATCTATTCAGCAAAAGTGAGAGGTTTGACATATATGGTGATATAACTTGATCAATTGAAGACCAATGGCTGGGAATTAAGCATCTACCTTTCTATGAATTTGTCCTACCTACATTCCAGAATCAACAAGTAAACATGATAAATAATTATGAAAAGTCAGCTCAAATACTTAAAACCTTGTAATTTTTTTGTTATGAATTTGCCAGACTACATACTACTCCACTACAAAACTGCAAATATATCACATTCTCACATGGGGAAGAATCACACCTTGCCCCTTCATGGAATGTTTAGCCATTGACAGTCAATCATGCTCACCTATCACCCCAACAAACATCTGAACATAACAGACAAATTTATCAACAACATTTACAGTGAAATTAGTTAAAATTCTCAATATATAAACTCTCAAAGTGTCAAAATTTAACAACTTATCCTACAGTACTCAAATGTTTACCACATTCTCAGTCTCTCCCCCCCCCCTCCCCACAAACACCCCGACAAACACAATTTATCGTGCTAACCAACTTTTCCCAGGGTCATCAGTACACTATAAAAATTTGCAGCCAGGTTCCAATCACAGTTCCCATTAAACTATATTTAATTTCTCTGGACAAGATTATAATCGGCATCATGATGTTGAATGATGCCTTGTTTGATTACAGTTTCAAATAACATTTTCTTACAAACGTCTTGCGAAATTAAACTGCTTAACATATTGCGAAATTGTGTTTTCATACCAAGTCCAGGAGTTAGGCTAAAGGTTTCAACTCACCTCTTTAAAAAGAAACAGTTTAATACAACTTGCTACGAGGTTGATTCATTCCAGCTTACATCCATGATCATAATATCCCATTTCACAAAGATTGATACAAACTGTGGGAGTCCAGTTCAGACAAATACAGCAAGTTACATGTAACTGATCACTACCTACAAGGTGGCATACTGCGCTGTAGTCCTATCATATACTATCATCCAAATTAATGTACATGGCATGATGCACCGAGATAGTTATCATGATAATACAATAATAATCTGCTACAATTGTCAGATGACATATTTATAAATGCAGCACAATTCACTGCGATAGTTTATTTATATCAATTCACTATAAAAATCCAATAATGAATCCACATATTGTGTCACGATGAACAGAGGCCAGCTACATGTATAGTATAGGCCGACAATCAGTGCCACATATGTTAACACAGATTGGCCAACAATGGAATGACGATGACAATGATGATGACGTATGTGTGATGGTGATGTCACCTGACGACTGGCAGGTATCCGATCTATACATGCTAAATGAAATAATGAGACATTCTCCTCACAAACTCCTCTCACGTGATGCAGTCTCATCAACTGGTTAGATTGCAGCGCTATATAGTTACGTTGATCATTTAAGTTCATCCGTGTTGGTTATCGCAAGATTAAGGCATGTTGTGACAATACTAGTATATCATTGAAGCTGGTTTCAGGAACTCTTTCCATTCTTCTGACACATTACTGAACAGTCAGCAAGGTTCAGTGTTACCATATCACTAGTGTTGTTCTCTTCTGTTTCTTTAACAATGTATTTCTTGTGTCCAGCAAAATTTGGGAACGCTGCATTTTGGTTTTCTTTGATGTACATGTTCGTATAAACATATCCCTGAAGACAGACAATATCCACACATCGCAGTCACAGTTTGAAAAGTATAAGAGTTCAAAACAGATTTGACCCTAATGTTTCAATGTACATTTATATAAATTGGATTTAGAACTGAGCCAATAGCAGAATCACCTAATGTTTCTTCAAAAGAACATGCCAGATCAGTCTTAAAAACAAGCAACAAAAGGTGGAATTATAAGTCAGAAAATGAACAACAATTATGTAACCATCCACAATTTAACAATCCACCTGGTCAAACATAAAAAATATTTATCCCACAACTGTTCAATCATAACAGTCTAATCTTACCAGCCCTGTACTTAACAGGCTTACCGCTACCTTAGTTTTGGAAGATGAAATCTCGGAAAACTGAGAACGTATGTAGGTTTACTGAGTAACTCTTGATAGCTTTCACACATACATGTACCTTAACTTCAAGCAAGAGATTCCATCTATGAACTGATCACATTATTGCATTATTCTATTGATTCCACAACCACAAAGTTTATGTCTCTGGACATCCACTACATATACTTATAACTACCAGCCACTTGTTTGTTTACCGTACCAATCCTGATAATCCTGATAAAAGCCCACATATAATACAGCTGTACAGAGTCCATGCATGTTCGAGTGAACAAGAAATCGAATAATATACAAATCATTCTATTTACCATAGCATGTTTTCATACCAGTCAGTTCATGGCGCAGTCCGATATGATACAGGTTTCTGATTTCAGTATCAATTGGTCTACTTACTTCGGGATATTACATTTCCTTAAAAGAGGAATAAAAATGGAACTACATTCGCATAGATACAAGAGAATAGTAACACTGTGGTATAACAGAATAACAAATTGAACTAAACTATATCCTAGATCTGGCATGCAGTTCGCACTGCATTTTGCTTTCCTTGTATGAAAGCTTATACAATGAGGATCAGATTTGTAGGATCTGAAACAATGTCAAGAATCTCTAGGATCATGCACAGGGATCTGTATGATCTGGCACAGGGATCTCCATTGATTGGACACAGAGATCTTTGGGATCAGACACGGCTGATTCAACAGGCGGAGTGTGACATAATATGGTCCACAATGTTAAGAGATGAATAGTGAGTGTGTGAAGAATATATAGGTAGACACCATGGAGCCTATCCTGCCTTGATGAATGTTCGAACAGGTCAAATGAAAAAAAAGTAACATGTCTGTACCTATGTAACAACAGATCATGACCACCAGCAGACAGTGAGCTCTTCTGACGGAATGAAAGAAAATGATAGAAGTTATTTAATACACAAGCATGCCACTGACCACCATAGATTGAACAGTCCTGTAAACAACAGGCCTAATCACAGAGCTCAGTAGTCCTCCATCTGAGGGTTTGACAAGGCCTTGATCAGGGTCTTTGTGAAGGCGGCCGCGGCCAGTGCTGCGTAAGGCTGCCAGTCCTTGTGCCGATCACCATCCACATAATCTGCAATGCCTCTGATGGCAATGAAACTGTCCTTGCGATTCCCTTCTATCGAGTCCAGAACTTGGTCGAAGCCTGTATCGAAAGCGCGAACGTCATACTTGGAAGCGAACTCTAACCTCGTCTGATCATTCTTAACAACTGGCCGACCAGCCGCGATGGCACCAAAGTGAATGTTGGGAGCCCCGTAGTGTTCGATGATTCCGTCTGGAACATCAGGATGCTCCACCTCGATGATGTTACGATCACCAATATCCATGTAGAGACGGTCAGTGTTACTCTCCGGTCGACGGAAACTGACCTGTTGGCCCATCAGTAGCTCCGCCCCCTCATTCATGTATTTCTCCCAAGGAGCAAACTCTGGGTTCCGCCGGCGGATGTCGTCAATCTGCTCAGCAATGGATTGAAGGGCGAGATCCCTAGGCGCCCACGACTTGGTGACAAACTGAGGTAATCCCCCCTTATCCTGAATGATCTTGTTACAGTAATAGTACATCTTCTTGGAGGGTTCCTTGCGCGAGATCACCACATCGCCCAAACGGACGTGCTTGTAATAGTTGGTATAATGAGGCACACCACCGGCCACCCCCACCAAGAACACGTGGTCAACATTCTGGAATGTCCCTGGATAGAAAGGAGAACAAATTATTAACAATAGTGACAGAGATTATTTCTAAAGGTCTTCCAATCTCAACGCTTCTAAAATACATTTCAAAGCAGCTTAATAATGAACTCTTCCAATTCATTTTTTATCAATGTTATTCTTAATACACAGGAAGGAAGCAATCAGAGATTGCTCAATTGTATGCCCCCCCTTCCACTTTAATCCGACACTGCCCCGCCATTGTTCTGTTCTTTATTGGTTGTTGGAGGCCTAATTTGGATAATTATAAAAATTCTGTTTGTCACTTTTTTGCCATGTCTCACATAATACATATTCCAAATATCAAGCAACAAGTGATAATACGATGCTTCGATGCAAGATGGTCGCCAGGGCTTTCGCCAAATCCGAAAATGTGACCTGGTTATGAGACCTACATTCCTTGGGAGTATATTGTGGTGAAATTATGAAGCGATCAGTGAATTTTGTACCCAATTCACTGTTTTTGGGGCAATTTCATACTTCAGGACCTATGTTGTCTGCTTTGGAATGTAGAATAACATATAATATAGCCATTTTCCTGGTTCAAATCAGTTATGGACTGAGATCCAGCTTGGACAAATAAATATATCCCATTCACTTAGGTTTAAACAAAGGGCCATAACTCTTGAAAATATAACCGAAAACAGAGAAACTTCACGCTACACACCTATGGGTCACTGACCACATATCATGCGTATTTCATACTTGTTCATACAATATTAACCGAGATCCAGCCCTACAAATCCCAATTCACAAAGAGTTGAAGAAAACAGGGCCATAACTCTTGAAAATATAGGCGAAATGTGGAGAAACTTCATGCTGCACAACTACAGGGCACTGATCACATATCCTGCAAATTTCATAATTGTTCATACAATATTCACCGAGATCCAGCCCGGACAAGTTCCAATTCACAAAGATTTGAAGAAAAAAAGGGCCATAACTCTTGAAAATATATGCGAAACGCGGAGAAACTTCACGCTGCACAACTACAGGGCACTGATCACATATCCTGCAAATTTCATAATTGTTCATACAATATTCACCGAGATCCAGCCCGGACAAGTTCCAATTCACAAAGATTTGAAGAAAAAAGGGCCATAACTCTTGAAAATATATGCGAAACGCGGAGAAAATTCACGCTGCACAACTACAGGGCACTGACCACACATCCTGCAAATTTCATAATTGTCCCTACAATATTAACCGAGATCCAGCCCGGACAAGTCCCAATTCACGGAGAATTCAGGAACAAAGGGCCATAACTCTTGAAAATATAAGCGAAACGTGGAGAAACTTTACGCTGCACAACTGTGGGTCATTGACCACATATCATGCAAATTTCATACTTGTCCATACAATATTAACCAAGATCCAGCCGGGACAAGTCCCATTCACAGAGATTTCAGAAAAAGGGCCATAACTCTTGAAAATTATACCGGAACTCGGAAAAAACTCCACGCTGCACAACTACGAGCCACTGGCCACATTCCATGCAAGTTTCGATCCTGTCCATCAAATATTAACCGAGATATTGCCCGGACAAGAAATTCGGACGGACAGACGGACGGACAAAGCGATCGCTATATGCCCCCCCTCTAGTTAGAGGGGGGGCATAACAAGCTAAGCGGTCATGGCTATAAGGAACATCAAGAAAACGACTCCCGCACTTAAAAAAATTGTGCCAACTCACTGATCAGTAAAATGAAACATTTGACTCATCCAAGTCTGATACTCTAGCCAAAACTCTTCATTTACAACTGGCACAATGAACTTGAACTATATGGATAGACTTGAATAAAAATAGACTTAAGATGCCCTGGTATTGGTTCTATGTGGCAGGAAGTTAGATCTAACTCGACATACATTACCAGGTATGAGCAAGTCTGATAGAAAGGCAATCATGAACTTAAACAGACAGACAGAATATACAACTGTGTGAAAACAGGCATTTAAAAGGCGAATATGAAACCTAGAATATTTAGATTTCCCTGTAGTATGTCTTCCTACATTACCACACAACTAACTTCTTCCCTGCTACAGCAGCTGTAGATTCCTGGATGATCCCCGACTATTTATTTAGTATAGAACACTTACCCAGTAGTCTAGTGGTCGTGTTTCCTGTGGCAATCTGAGCAGACCGATGGAAGGCGATGTTGGGCAATTTGGTCGAGACCACCTTATGTTCCCCAATATAACCAATAGTATAAACATTGGATTCTCCTGCAATAGAATAACTTAAAAATCAAACCTAGGTAAAAATCTGCGGTAGCTCTGATAAAATGGTCCATAATTTGAACTCCATTAAATTCTCCTCTTTTGACCATTCAGAAAGGACAGATTTTTGGGCGAGTGAGTGAATTTGATTTAACGTTGCTTTCAACACTATTTCAGTCATATTACGACGTTTGGTTCCTATACCTTTTCACACCCAGAAACCACTCGAGTAGGGTCTTATTCCTTTTCACACCCGGGAACCACACGTGTGCCCCAGTTAGTCTCCTCTTATGACAAGCTCTCTGAGGGGCTGAGGGCTATTCTTATTTATAAACCAGTTCAAGACATCATGGGTGGCATTTTGAATCCATGGAAAATGCTGCAAACTGAGTTCATAAAAACTAAATGTATGTAGTCCTAGTCTAGAATTGGTGCCTGGTTTTCCCAGCTGGGAGACTGAACTAGCAGGTCCCCAATAAGCCTTACGCCTTATTCAGGCAACTGTGTAAGACAATAAGGACCCATTACACCAAGATCTGCATAAGGGTACTCATTCACAAACTGTGTATAAAACTGGACCCCGATTAGACAAGTGATCTTTAATGAATACATGTACTCTCTTCCCAGAAACTGATAGGACAGTGTTATCATGAATATATAGTTCAGTGACATTGGCAATGAGGTGTATAGTAAATCGTGCCCACAAACTCTCAAGATACATGTAAGCAGGCAGGAGAGTATACAGTACACAAGAGGAAACACTAGCATTGAGACAATAATCAGGCTTGTCACAATAGATATGGTGTAGAAATAATGGGCAGGAATTAATGATATGACTAACCTTCCATTTTAAACCGCATGTATGAGGTTTTGTTTTCCATCATGGCATCCACTGCCAGCTTCTCATAATACATAGCTGTTATGATGGCTACCGTGGGCTGCTGATTGGATGCAATGGTTGGCATCTGCTTGACCATTTGTACCTCTGTAGATGGAAGAGTTCATATATTTTAATGAAGACACCTGTGGTTAGACATTATTTATTGAAAGACATTGACACATTCATATTGCATAAATATTTATAGATTGGCATTAGATTGAAACGAAAGTGTTATACCAAACTTTTTCTGCCTCAAAGATTGGAACACAAAAATTATTTCATGTAATGACATTGGTGTACAAACGGACATCTACAAAATGACTACCAATTTCTCAGGGATATTTATAATATATATCACACTTTAATTAACTTTTGGATTCTCTCAAAATAAAATGCCTAATACTTGTTTCACGTGTTGTGACAAAATTACGCAGCGTGACATCCAGGACAAAGATCAATGAGGCCATATAAAGCATAACTGATGGTCAGTGAGAGAATCGACTTATCTCAGGCCTGACCAAACCTGTACATACCCTCTATGACCGTATATGACCTTTAACCTTTGTCCACAAGAACATAAATAAATTATGATGTCGCTTTATGCAATTGAACCATGGAACATAAAACAAGTATTTTGGCATTTTATATGGAGAGAATTGAAAGATCTTTAAAGCATGATATATTATAAATATTACGGATTAATTGATAGTGATTTTGTACATTTCAGATTATTATACACGCTGCAAAACAAGATTTTATACCAGTCAACTGTTATTTTTTCACAAGCCCCAAACTAATGTTGTAGAGAAAAATTAGTCACCTGTCTGTTCATCTAGCACGTGTCTGACATAGCCGCCATTTTCCATCTCTCGTATCAGTTCAGATTTCTTCAGCTCAAATAGAAGCTGGTAGATGAGATCTTCAGGAGCATCTATAATCCTAGAAGAGACAGAGTAATAGTTCAACACTGTCATATGTAAACACTCGTAAAAAATCTTCCCAGAAAGTCAGATGCAGCATGGGATTTCTTCAAAGGTGTAAGTTGATCGGTACATTTAATAATTTTTATTCTGGCAAAAATACCAGAATACATGTACTGAATTTGTCAATGCTAGCAATTGGAGGTCTGTTGAGTCCCAAAACCGCAGTTTTTGTTCCCAGTGAGTAGTTTTGTTCCCAATGAGATTGCCTGAATTAGTTCAGATCCATTTATCTAGATTAATACGCATATTTTGGGTTAGAGTGCAGGGTCAAAGAAATTGGTACTCTTCTGCTTTGGGAGATAAATTAGTCCATACACAGAGGTTTTGATAGGATCAGAATACCAGTCAGAGATATCAAAATGTATGATCCTATATTACCGATTTCAATTCAATGGCAAATATATACTGGATTTGGATCAGTGTTTATAAACTTATAGTTTTTTTCATCCCTTCCTACGCTACGTCTTGCTACCACGGGTCACTTGAGACAGCTATTTGTCACTTCATTTATGGAGAGTTCTGGTTTTCAACATCTCAGTTATACCTGATCAGATCTTCGACAGAGAGAATGTTTGGGTATGCAGACTCTAGCACCTGTAGGAGCTTCTCTCGTATTATCTCTTCTTGAGATCTTGTGTCCTGTCTTTCAAAACCTGACAACAACAAACAAACAAATAACGAGTCAAGGCATAGACATCTACAGAGACGGATGGGTTGGTGAGTTATATGTACATATAGTTTCACCATGATACTAACAAAGCAATATACAATATAAATACACACATGTACAAAATTAGACACTTGCTGTTTATATGTAATTGGTTTTGCACACATATGCAATAACACTGGACATGCCTAATTGCACCATAGTCCAGCTGACAATCAGGAGTGTAGTGCACATCTATGCATAGTTCAACTTCATGTCTTCCTGTACTTATTTATATACATGTATGAGGGAATATTATATATTTATATACATGTATGAGAGAATATTGTATATTTATATACATGTATGAGAGAATATTATATATTTATATACATGTATGAGGGAATATTGTATATTTATATACATGTATGAGAGAATATTGTATAATTATATACATGTATGAGGGAATATTGTATATTTATATACATGTATGAAGGAATATTGTATATTTATATACATGTATGAGGGAATATTATATATTTATATACATGTATGAGAGAATATTGTATAATTATATACATGTATGAGGGAATATTGTATATTTATATACATGTACATGTATGAAGGAATATTACATATTTATATACATGTATGAGGGAATATTATATATTTATATACATGTATGAGGGAATATTATATATTTATATACATGTATGAGAGAATATTGTATAATTATATACATGTATGAGGGAATATTATATATTTATATACATGTATGAGGGAATATTGTATATTTATATACATGTATGAGGGAATATTATATATTTATATACATGTATGAAGGAATATTATATATTTATATACATGTATGAGGGAATATTGTATATTTATATACATGTATGAAGGAATATTATATATTTATATACATGTATGAAGGAATATTATATATTTATATACATGTATGAGGGAATATTGTATATTTATATACATGTATGAAGGAATATCATATAGACATGTATGAGTGAATATTATATATGTATATACATGTATGAAGGAATATCATATATACATGTATGAGGGAATATTGTATATTTATATACATGTATGAAGGAATATCGTATGTATGAGGGAATATTATATATGTATATACATGTATGAAGGAATATTATATATTTATATACATGTATGAGGGAATATTATATATGTATATACATGTATGAAGGAATATTACATATTTATATACATGTATGAGGGAATATCATATATTTATATACATGTATGAGGGAATATCATATATTTATATACATGTATGATTGAATAATTACATACAGTAAGAGAGAATATTCTCAAATTGTGATAACTCAACTGGCATACATTGTACTTGAAGTTGCCCGCAATATTCATTAAGATAAGCATATTGTCCCTTCCATGAAATAACAGATGATCAAGAATATTCAGTACAGTTATGCCAGTTATCACTGGATTGAATGATGCAGATATTTATGTCATGGAATCAGCTGGACTGCTGTCCAGTAAGACATGTCTCATTGTTATTGCTTTCTTGTAACAAGAGCCACTATGGAAGAGAATTGAGTTTCTCATTAATCACAATTTCACACTGATACTATCTAAAGAGGTAGTAGCGTGATTTTAATTGTTCGGATAAACTGAACAGCATGATCACTTGCAACATTTTGCCAAAAGATTTTCAAGTCGGGAAGTCTTGTATTTCTTATAGGGACCAATATTGTCAGAATCTTCAATTCGGTGAAGTGAACAACATTAAAATGGGAAATGACTGAGATGATGTCGGATAACGTGACCAGGTGTCCATGACGTCACGTTAGAAGCTGTCATAGTGTAATAAAAGTTCTAAGATCGAGTATGACGTTGCAAAGCATCACGCCCGGAATGCCAATGTGCGTTTTGTGATGTCATCTCTGGCACTTGAGCCAAGTGCAGGTGCTGTCACGTTTTTCAGAGAATATTTTTTAAATGACGCTACTACTTCTTTAACATTGACATCATTTCAAAGTACATGTACCCGCTGTTGTCATGAATATGACAGAACTGATAACAAGTCAGATGAAATCAAGACATACCATACTCAGAAATGAGTTGCAAATAACAAGAACAGGGAGAAGTGGAAGTTTGTGAATGGTGGAGAATGTCACAGGGATACACATTCGGGATTTCATAACAAAAAACAGAAGAATAACAAGAATCTACAAACAATCCCATAACCTACAAGAACCAACAATACAGTTTGATTCAATCTGATCAGGTCCTTCAATGTATGAGGGTTAACTTGAAGTGTACCTTTTGTCTGCCTTTTAAAATATCAATTTTTTTTTTTCCAGCTGATGTCTGATGAAAGCTATGTTTGTATGAGTGCCTTTGAATGAAATAAAGCAAATCAAAGCCTGATAACTGATATGCATGTATAATATGTGTAAATATAGCTGGTCAGGATGCACAAGGATCAGTGTTATTGTGAAGCCATATTTGGTGAGTATGATGACAGAGTGGGTTATCATGTGGATAATGTCCATTCAAATTAATAATGTCTAACAAATAAGGCTCACTTCTATTCGATCCTATTACATGTACTTATATAGTGACAGTCCAGTTATTGGATTTTATAGGTAAGCTGTATGAAAAAAAATATGTGTATATGTTATTAAAAATAAATAAATGTACAGTAAAAGGGGAAAAATTAAACATTTATAATCAATGTTTCTATTTGTTACTAAGTCAAACCTGCTTGAATTAATGCCTTTTATCTCCGATTAAATGCACAATCAAACGTAGAAAAACGGAAGTTAAAAGAAAAAAATCAACTCCCCTAGGAGTTGTCTGCCCCTAGGAGAGCTCTCCCACTCAATCCAGCGTGGCTACTATAAAGGTCATTGTAAGCCTTATTCCAATCCTCTTTCTCATACCGAGACCAGTAACAGACAAGTCCGCGGTACGAGGGGAAGGAAGGGAGGGCACATTAAATTCAAGCAGGTTTGACTTAGTAACAAATAGAAACATTGATTATAAATGTTTAATATTTGATTCCTAAGTCTTAAACCTGCTTGAATTAATGCCTCAGTACCAACATATGGAGGTGGGAACCTCGGTCTTGAAGTAGTTCCAAAAGTAGGCTAAGTAACCGCTGGAATGTCACAGAAAAACATGGTATGTATTAGCATGAAGCAATCAATCAATCAACAATTTTAAACCTGGTCAAGGATGAAAAGGTTAAAATGTGACTAAGATACAGTTGTACTTATCTTGATTGCTACATCCATGTAGCTGTGCTTGTGGTGTGGAATTAATTTCAACCGAGAAGAGGGACCTTTACCCGCAGGATGTAGGTCTACTCGGGAAGCCGTCGATATCAAGAAGAGGGACCCTTCCCCTCAAGTGCTGGGTCTACTTGATAAGGCTTTCAGCATGCAAAATCTTGGCTGTTCCTAAGTCCGGGTGAAGCAAATAAACAGTCCGTGCCTAGAGGTCGCCAAGCCACACCACTCTCAGTCCACAAACATCTACGTCCAACTTGCTTCTTGGGAGTTGATCGTAGATGACGCAGCTGAGATCATGAGAAGGAAGTCAGATTCAACCTGTAAGACACAATCAAAACTGCAATTAAGGTAAAGATCACACTCACCATGGAGTCAGGCATCTTAGAGTAATGATTTAGTGTCAGACATCTCTTAGAGGATCCAAGGTCGTCCATCTGACTTATTTCTTCCTTCAATATGTGATCAATCAAATGTGGACCAATAGTATGAATGAGATGAGATGATACAGCAATTTGCAGATTTGCTGCGATGATACAAAATGCCGCCCCCCCCCTTTTTTTTAAAAAATTTAGTTGACCACGTGCTGGGCATCTATACGCGGCCCAAGCGTGGTCATCCTATCCGACTGGACTGATATCTCTCAGATAGAAATTGGTGAACGTGGAGTTCGCCGTCCAGACAAGACTGGACAATGTCAAGGAGGGGCAGGTTCTTCCATAAATCTCAAAAAAAGAAACCTGGCCGGTAAAGCCGAGGGTAATATGGAGTAGTAATAGAAGATACTAATCTAACTTATCTTTTGAGTGTCTTCCCTTAAAAGGGTAAATCATGGATATGATACAGAATATACTTATTCTTGAGTGCCTCCATCCATGTAGCTGTGCTCGTGGTGTGATATGTAAACTCTACCAAGATGTCAGGATCCTCTACCACTCGGGTTGTTAGGTCTTCTTGGTCTTAGAGAGCGCCAAGCCACGCCATTCTCAATCCACCAATGACTTACGTCCAACTTGTCTTGTGAGATGAGCGTAGGATACACAGCTGAGATCATCCAGAAGAAAGTCAGTTTCAAGCTGAAAGACACAAGCAAAACCGTAGTTAAGGCAAAGATTAAAACTCTCAAAATGTCAGACCACTTAGATTGATGATTAGAGAGTCCATGGTCGTCTATCCGACTTATTCCTTCCTTCAAAGACGATCATGATGAAGTTTTAAAATTGAAACATACTTGAGACAAATGTTGGCTTGGAGAACCCGGGAATCGATTCCGGTACCTCTCGCCTGCAAAGCGAGCGCTCTACCATTTGAGCTAGCTTCCATGGAGCAAGATGGCTGCCTTGCTGCAATGGTGACAAATTCTGCCCCCCCCCCTCTCTTCTTGAAAGAACTAACCACGTGCTAGGTAGCCCTTAGTGGCCTAAGCGTGGTCACACTATCTGACTGCACTGACATATCACACAGATAGAAATTTGTGAACGTGAAATTTGCAGTCCAGATACAAGAACTGGACAATATCATGAAGGGACAAGTTCCTCCATACAGACCATGTGTAGCGATGGTACGAAACACATAGAAGTGGAAGCCAGTAGTGGGGGCGTCAATAGTACATCTACCTTCTGGCAATTGATAAGACTATTTTATGGTCTTCTACAACTACGCGGCTTTTTTAAATATCAAGCCTTGCTGACCGGCGAAGGGATATGATAACCGTAGCCGACGAAATTGGTGCGAGTAAGATAGTGACGGAAGGCACAAACAGGATCTGGCAGAAGATCGACCCCGAGGCCATGTACAAAGTCTGACAACGCAGGAATGGAGTACGACGTTGAGCGCACGGACCTGAACGAACAGACTCAATTTTTGGCAATAAATTCAGGAATGGGCCGAAAAGAATGCAAGACCAAACCGCTGTCCAGGTCATAGAAGATCTTTCAAGAGCATAAAGATGAGACACTCTGGACGTCAAAGCAAACGCCGCCACAAAGGCCGTGTCATAAGACACAGCTTTATAGACGCGGACTCAAAGGGTTCACAAGATGGTAAATCAGGTCACACAGAACCACACCGATATCCTATTTCGGTAACAGTTGGCGAGTACAACGCGACTGTAATGCGAAGGCGCGAATAAGCGCAGAGATCTAATCGTTAAGGCTAAAGTCGGTACCAAAGGTAAGACGTAACACGCTAGCCAAAGCAG